>JBBBVU010000010.1:14885632-14898697 GCA_037177055.1 Atherinosoma microstoma
ACTTGGTTTGGTATCAATTCTCTCTTTACAGATTCTGAACATTTGCAAGAATTCCTCTGTCGGTCCTTCTGATTTGTGTTAGTGTCTAACTATATTTTTTCCCTGTTTAGACAGCTGAAAAATCCCTACAATACTGGTGCACCCTGCTGAAACAGTTTTCAACTCATTATGCACAAAACTGTCCAATCATTGGGCTGAATTTCTGCATTGTCCAATTACATCAATATTCAAATTTGATATCCAAAAGAAATATACCAACTGCTTCTGTGTAAAGTGAATACTGCTATTAAAAAGCAGTTTATTTGTTTGTAGACCCAAAAGTTACTGCATTTTTCATCACATAGCAATACTTTTAAAAGAAAATCAATTATTTGCTTTTGAATTCTTTATTTTGCATGTAACAATGTGATTAACAACAATTAGAAATGTTTATCATTGCCAATCTTTTTTTTGTTTGTTTAATGTGTTTGATTCCACCTACATTTTTCTGAGCTTTGATGAAATGTTATTTTGCAAAAGAACACAAGCTTCGAAGGTTTTCATGTATTTTTTAGTACACCCATGTAGATTAAATTGAGCTAATGAGATCATTTATGTCTGAATAGTTTCTCTAATCTCTATGTAATTTGATGTTGCATGATTTGAAACTCTAGTTAACAGGAAACTTGATAAGTGTCATTCTTTCCCACATTTGATATCATTCACACACAACACTTATCATGTGACTGTGTGCTAAGCGCACATGTCACTTACATACGGTATCAATGGCATCAAGTAAAAATTTGCAGGCAAGAGTAATTTCCAAAACAAGCAAAAAGGTTTCTAGCCGTGTCTGTTCATTACTGTGCACAGACTAAATGTTATGTTTGCAACCAGTTGTATGCCGAACAGAATTAAAACAGCACTTAAGGATAGTTATTTTGTTGTCTTTTTTTCAGCGCAAATTCTTTATCTAGAAGTGTCTGCATACAAAATATCTGAACATAAAAGATTGAGATGTTGATTTTTCTGTATGTTTTTCCACAAACAGTATTACATTTCACAAAGTTCTCTTCATTCAGTCACATTCAATGCAGATTTATTAAACACATCTGGAAAAAAAAGGTTCCTTCAGGCTGTGCATGCCCATTATAGAGGTTGATTACAATTAATTATTTCTCTCAGTGGATAACTTTCTCTGCAGTGTAATCAAAACAAAAACACCATAGCAAACTTCATTTTCTGCTTTTCCAAAAACCAGACAAGACATTTACTTGCCTTAAGCACCAGCTTCTAGGCCCAACAGTATAATGAATTTATGAGGAATGGACCTTGTTTCCCACCAGATAGGCAGAACCTGACTTTGCCATTAAAGATAATTAAACCTGCTCAAAGATGAGTTAGGGGAGCTACTGGGAAAAGTCTGATTGCTTAGAGTTTATGTTATATAAGTTTAATTCCAAAAGTAATCTGTGCAAGGTAAACGCATTTGCTCTAAACTTACGGCCAAATAATGAATTAGCATTCTGCCATCAACCATGCTTAGCCACCCAACAGCCCTCTATGATAAGATATGGGAGAAGCAAACCTAATTAACAAAATAACTATGTTAATACAAATAATTAAATTACTAACAATGAGGGACACAGTGGTATAAGAATGACACATTTCTGGGATTGAACTGATATCTATGGCCTCCATTGTAATTACTTTCTTTTATTATTATTCAAGTAGTTAAACTGGGTCTTTTTCAGTTTGCAGTTTCAAAAAGGAGCAGCTATCTGAGGAATGGCTAAAATGATGAGACTACTCACATGGACAAGGTTAGTTTAGCATGAAATAACACTCAAACACTGAAACAAAACACCTGTTTCTGTGTATAGAAGCACCAGCCAATCATTATTACTGAATATGCTACATCTCACTTATTCAATATTGTCATCATGATTGCTAGGTAACCAGAGCACATAAAGAGTTTTATTGCTTATCAAGAAATTAGCCTAACAAGAGCTTCTCTAATTTTCTAATATCTGTACTTAGTTTTTTTTTTATACCTGATGCAAGGAGAAAATAGGATTAATCTTGATTTCTTTTATCATGTGACAAGTTTTTCTTTCGATAATTACAGTTTCATTTCACTGGTGAAAACTGATGGGAAAATATGCTCTGTGTAAAATACATAAAATATGCAAAATGCATATTTCTAACCAATCCATTTCACATTTTGGTATTCTATGTATAAAACATTTTGAATTGATCCACATCATACATAACAGCAGCAAGTAAAGCATTTGCAAATGTAATACTCCAATATACAAAGACTGATAAGGTAGTGTTGATCATCTTTGCTGGACTATTAGGCCTGTTCACCTATTCTGGAAGTTGTGTGGAAAAAAAAAACACCCAGAAGCATGCATTCAGTATCTGCACACATTTATAATCCATGCAGAAAGACCATATGTGATTTACACTGATATGTCCTAGAATGTATATTATCACTCTAGCACATTTTTTCCACACTACATCATTTGATTAGTGCTAATCACGGGCTAAAATTTCAATTTAAAAGTAAATGAACTGACTTTGTGTCAATGAACTGGCTGAGGAGAGTGTGTAGGTGGTTTTTTACATAAAAGATGTTTGCAATGAGGATAAATGAGCCTTCAAGCTTGTATTGTGGGTTTGGGTAGTGAGCGTGTTGGTTTTAGAACAGGAAATAGAAAATGGGCAAAAATTATGAATATTGTTTACTTTCTCTGGCAAATGTAGGGCTCTTCATCAAAATCAGACATTTATGTTTGAGGTATTATGTATTTATAAATGCATTCTCAAATGGACCAAATCAAACAGAGAGAGACTTGTGGAGCATCAAGCAGATTATCTTTTTTCATCTCCATGATTTTAGGTATTATTAATTTTTAAGTCTTTCCTTATCTAACCTTCAAACTTTACAAGGCTACACATAAAATGGATTTACAGAAAGAATTAGTCTTATTAATTTCAGTGTCGGTTATATAATCATAACAAATGCATATTTTGATTAATTTAATCAAATAGATTGCTGCTCCTTCTTCTCTGTCCAGGAGGGGTCATAGATCATTTCTGGGTCAACATATGTCAAGTACAGGTCTGCCACTTTTAGTAATTTCCTTTGTGGTAGTTTCTTACTTACTTACTCTCAAAATGACTTTGTTTTTTTAACCAGGGGAAATTGGTAAACCACTATGCTAGCGCTGTTTGCAGAAATGTCTGAATCAGTCAGCCATTTCTGCAAGCACAGTCCTTGCATCAGATGAAGGCCACTTCTAAAAGCCTCCTTTGACCACTTCTATTCCATCAACCGGCCTTGCAATGAGCAAATTTAAACTGGGACAATTAAGATTGCATTAAAAAGATTTCAGATTGTCTCATAACATGCAACCATTTCCTTCATAGTGTAAAACAAAGTCATAAATGATAAGGTCACAGTCATAGAAGTGGACTTACTACATAACAGACAGCCATAACAGCATGTAGCTCAGCGCTTTGTGAACGCTTCGAGTTTCACTATACAGACTGAATTAAACTCAATATATGCAGTAAATGGCTGAAATTGTGGCACTGTCTTATGTGAGTCATACAAGCTCAGACATAAGTACCATAAAACACTATATTTCATAGTATCACCTCTGGTATTCAGTTTCCTTGTATTAATATTAAAGTAAGACTTAAAGTTTTTCTTCCTCCAGTGTTCCTTCACTTCTCTTATACAAATATTAACGGCAAAATTGTGTTCATACTATATCTTCCCAGATGGAGAGGAAGTTGGTCTATCTTCCTTTATGAACTGCAGTGCTTATGATCGGTGAAGCTGCAGATGGGTCAGAGTGCCCATGCTGACCCCTGTCTGCTGCTGAAAGTGCCCATGATGAGCATAAGAGAGTTACAACTGCTCCCTGGAGCAATACAAGATTGCGCCCATGTCTGTTGAATTATATTTTTCTTACCTAACATCAATTGCCATGTGTTGTTTATTTGGGAAAGAAATGACAGCTGAATAAATAATGGAAAAAAGTCAGAAAATGCTGGAACACCTTTTGGATGAGATTCATGTAAATGCAACATTGACACATACCTGTAATAATACTATGAAATATTCTAAAACCCTTCCCCTACCCCTTGATGGTAGTGAAAGATAATGCATCCTGCCACACTAAACGAAAAAAAAAGAGAAAAACTCAAGGATATTTCAATGTCTCATACAAAACGGCATTTTCAGAGACCTTGTGGGGCCAATATATGTGGGAAACAAGGGATCCCATTCCAACCAAGTTAAATATGCATATATGTAATGGTGGTAGTCAGTGTGGTGGTGCACTACTTAGTGCTGTTGCCTTACAGCGTGAGGTTTCTTGGCTTGAACCTCAGCTATAACCTTTCTGTGCAGAGTTAGTCTGCCACTGCTTGTGTGGGTTTTCTTCAGGTACTGAGACGTCTGCTTTAATTATTCCACACAGTGTTTGATTTACCCACAACATGCTGCTGTGCAGCAGGGAAAACAAAGGGAATACACTGAAGAGCTTCAGTCACAGCTCAGTGGTGGATCAGAGCAGGGGATACAGTGAGGTGGGATGAACCAGAGGAGACACAAGAAGCTGAGGGTAGAGTTTATATGTCTGTTTCCCACAAATATGTGAGAAACAAGCCAGAAGGAGAAGAGCAAAACAGCTGAAGAGACACACACTGAGCTAAGGTGAAACATGTAAACACACTTTGATCATATGGTTGATTTAACTTAAAGAATTAGAGCAGGGGTTCTTAACCTTTTATGCACTGGGGCCCAACTTTTACAGTACAAACCAACACATTCTCACTCCCAACGCATCAACAGTCTGACAAATGGTCAGGGTCCCTTAGCGTCACATGCTGACTTAATAGGTACCCGTTTTTCGTCATTTTTCGACGCATTGAGGAAGAGTTAGTTGACACCCAAATGCTTCCCGTGGCGTCTACTTCTGACGTTGTGGGAGTTCCATGTAAATCTGTCGGGTTACTCAACACATCGAAAAACAACCTGATCTCACACACATGTGAAATAAACACGATGTTATTTTGACACCCTCCACTTATTTACGTGTTGGTGGCATGTAATTGTTCATAATTAGGTGCTGGGTCCACGAAAATGAGGGCAATATAAAGTCAATGGGGGACTTTTACGTGACATCCACACGACTTTCCTAGTTCCATAAAAGGCTTCATTTTACGTTTTAGAATGCAGAAAATGTTTTTGATATCTTTATTTTAATTTCACTAATTAACTGTGGTCAGGCCGTTCTCACAAATTGTTAATATGACTTCTGCAAAATAATGCGCGGATATACATATCCTATAAAATCCTGAGCACATCGCAGATGATAAATTTATTGCGGGGCTCTTGTCAGTCGACTTTTCTGGTTCTGAAACAATAAAAAAAGGTCAAATATGCTGGAAAATACTTAAATATAGCATATTTATCACAATTTTACTGATTTAACTATGGTACAATATTAAAGATTTGCTCTCTAATAAGGTTATTTTTTATGTAGGATTGTTATGTCATCAGATCATTTCCTATAAAACCTGGATGGTTTGATTTATGTGACTGAAAAGATAACTATCCTCCTTTTATCAGGAGTTGCCAACATACTACCGCTAATATTGGTAAAAACAAGTAGTAGGCTATACTGAACAATAAATGCAATCGCACCGACTCCAGAATCAGCGGCACTGACAGGAAAACTCCCGATCCAGTCTGACTGGAATCCAGTCCGCAGCAGACCTCAAATCCTCAGTATTACGGTGCATTTTCAGGAAAACAACATGAAAGGGAGACATTTAAACAGTGACTACAAGCACAACGTCAGAAGTAGAAGCCACAGGAAGCATTTGGGTGTCAACCAAGGACTGGGATATACTTGCTATGTACGCAAGGCACAAAATACGAAGGCACAACACGGCCAAGACGATCAATACTGGAGGGCACCACTATGTGGAGTATGCAGCACTTGTACTCTGAAAGTGTCAAGTAGCTGGTCCATTGTATTTCCTGGCTTTTTCCCGCAAACAATAAAGATCTCGTGTTGAAAATAGACTTTACTAACAAGTAAAAAGAATTGATTATTTTACTTTTACTGTTGAAACAAAAGAAACAAGGTCTCGTTGCCGTTAGATGCGGTTTATGCAGCTGATGTGCACGTACATATGGTATGTGCGGCCCATTGACCAAAATGGTGCATGAGCACCTCTAGCGTTCAAGTCAATATTGCAGCTTGTGCACCCGACACGTTACCTCGTGTCAACGCGAGCAGCCAAGGTGCCAAATGGACGCTAGGAACATGTAACAGCCATGATGCATACACTGACGCGTCGCCAGCAGCAAGTATATCCCAGCCCTAACTCTTCCTCAATGCGTTGAAAAATGACGAAAAAAAGGTACCTAATAAGTCGGCATGTGACGCTAAGGGACACTGGCCATTCGTCACTGTTGACGCTTTGGAGTGAGAACATGTTGTATGTCCACCAGTTTCTTTTTCAAATTCCTCACGGTGCTTTGCAGCTATAGGTCACCTTGTCGGACCAGGTAGACAGACCATCCATTGCAGTGACACCGGAGATGCTTCTTCAAGGTCTCCTTTGGGGCTTTGGCTCAAAGGAGCGCCAGGCCTTGCAACATTAGCACCACCCCTATATTTCTGATATTGCAGCTTTGACTCCATCTGCACTTTCTCGAGGAGTGTTGTCCATTAAAGGCGTTGCTGTATATCTCTCTTTTGTGAAATATACCAAAATTTTCTCTTTAACGGATGGAATTAAGATGGCTAAATCAAGTGGGAGCCCATGCCAAACACAACCTACTCCGCTGCCGCCATCTTGTTCCCCCTAATGTGGCCAAATCTTTGAAAGGAGTCAGACTTTTTCATCACTACAGAATTCAGCTACTACAGAACAAGAAGCTGACTGAGTACTGCTTCCCACCCCTGTCATTCTTCACAAATGAGGATGGTGGGATTAGGCTAACGTCTGCAGATAATCAACGTGATTGACACTTTGCTTTGGCAAATTTATTCCGCGGAGTGAAGTCCAAAGAAAGCACCGAGGTTCTTAGACTCCAGAATAGAGCCAGAGCCAGAAGCACAACCAGAACAGTGTTTGCTGAACGCACAGTCCGCGTTTGAATATTAAACTGGATGATCAGAAGCAGATTGAATAATGGTCACACATGAGAATTTAACCAGCATTTTGTAGCATAAGATCTTCCTGCTATGCTACAACACCATCACACCCTTTTACCTCCAAAACTCTGTGGACCTCGGTCTGCCTTCTTACCTCAACTGTAGAATTTAGCCTCCACAGGAAAACAGAGTGCCATAGTTGAAGTTCTTGTAGCTGTATGGGAACATTGTATCCCTTCCTACCTATGAATGTGGACTTTTCAACCTCAACTTAATGGTGAAATTGTGTTCACCGCAACAGAGCTGTATGTTAACTTCCTATGCAATGTGTCTGTGATGCTGTGTGTATTTTCATCATTGTGTTAGCACTATAATGGTGCAATATGGTGTTTATGGGATTGTGGTAATTTCACAGATTTCTAAACATCCAAGTTTGTTTGAATGCTGAGTCCACAGTTGTTGTACATTATACCATAGAACAAGACACATAAATGCTTCAGGGGTGATTGTCATTAGTTTAATCAGGATCAACTTTCCTGATAGTTTGGCAATGCTAACACTCATCATAGTTTCATTTTTTAAAATGAAGGCGACTGGAAAAACTCGTCTTCTCCAGAATTGAGGATTTTCAGCCTCACCTTCTGAAAAATAAGACAGAGCTGGAGTTTTGGAGCTGAATGTAACGTCCCTAATGTATCATCATTGAAAGTCCACTCTATGGTGAGATCACCACTCTGGTTTTAAAATTCCTCACACTCCTCCAGATCAGATTAAAAAAAAAAAATCTTTTTAAAGAGCAAATCCAGAATCCAACCCAGTGGGATGATCAAATAGCTTTTCTGTTCCATAACTGCTTTGTTGAAAGCTTTCTAATCCTATTGATGCTCTTCTGTACATACCAGCCACCATGTGCACTGCATGTATTAGCAGATATATTTGTGTTGGACAGAGTAATGCCTGCTGGGATGTATCATTTTAGAGACTTGGATTCATGATTGCTTTAGATTTCTGTAAGTGTGTAGTCATGGGAGTCTAAAGTTGTAAGAGGTCTATGTGTGGAGGAATAACAGTGAAAAATACATGCAATGAATTTGATGTAACTGACTAACAAGTGCCACGTGTCTTATCTCTAACTTTTTTTTTATCATTAACATTTATTCCATTTAATGTATGTAAACACATGTACAAGGTGTTTTGCTACTCCAGTAACTATTAGATTCAGCACCCCTGCTCGAGGTAAATGTTAGCTCAACATGAAGAATAATGGAAGCAGGATATCTCTCTCTGGATGCTGCAGCTTCCTGCCACAGTCCAAAAACATCCATGATAGGTTAATTGGTCATTGTAAACTGATCCTAGGAGTGAGTGTGAGCAACATGTTTTGTCTTATATCTCTGTGATGGACTAGCAAGCTGTCCAGAGCATACATCTCACTATAAGCTGCCATTGGGGAACTAAGTAATGTTAATCCAGTTTATCCAATGATTTTTTTTACTTCAGTTAAAGATACAATACTTACCTTTTGCCATTTTCTGAGTCATTATTGACGGCTAATTCGGCATCCATCTTGCATCCTACCTGTACTGTGAGCTCTCTCCAGAAAGTAAAAACAGCCTGATGTCTTATCTCTTACTCTGTCTGGCTCTCTTTTGTTTTATCCCTTCCTCCGAAAATGTCTTCTAACATATCTTTGCCGAATCTGCCACAGTACTCGCTCAAAAAATCTGCAATTCCTCTTTAATATTTCAATTTGAAAAATGTAATTAAAGAACACTTTGCTACATCCGCTTGCCACAAGTAATGCATGTGCAAAGGGAAACTCAGCTGCAACATCACGAATGTATCCCGGATGAGAAAGCTGTATAGTGTGGTTTCTCAGCCGCGGGATGCTGCTGGGCTGCGACTGGGCTGCGACTGGGCTGCGACTGCTCCAGAAATGTACACAATAGATGTCACGGTGCCATCAAACAAGTCCGGAATGCAGAGTTTTCAGGTCAAAAGGTTAAGGAGTGGGTCTTTTAAAAAAGAGGCATTAAACTTAGTTAGTGTTGTTGCGATTGGATAACACAAATTGGTGTTATGCTATGGGTTTTTTTCTTTTTCATGCTCATATTTGTAGATCTTCACTATCAAAATATCTTATATCTAATCAAAAGTTGGAATTGGATTGAATTTACTGCCTGTAAAGTGCCTTGAGATGACTTTGTTGTGAAGTGGCACTATACAGTTGAATGTATTGAAAATTAATTGAATTGTAAAAAGATACACAGATATATTTGTATTGGTCAATAATCGGCTTGTTGCCATTATCCTTTTGGCAACTAAGATAACATTCCTCAAATGTGGCTGATATTTTTATGGTATGTCCTGGTTGTCTCACACTCGCTTCAACCTGAAACTGGCACAATTTCAAGTTTTTGTGCACAATTAATGATAAAGATTTGTTAATATGCTTGTAAGAAAGAATTTGTGCTCATTTAAATGATCAAAACAATCTGTTTTGGACAAATATTGATCTTTAACAGCAGTATCAGCCGATTATTTCTAGTTTTGAGGCAGATTATTTTGTATGATGAAGGCTTTGCATGCTGTAAGGTTACGGTATTCACAATATGCATGAAAAATTGATGTAAATTATATGAAAAACTTTCTGTGCTATGATAAGGAAGCTCCATTTCTGTTCAATTAACACACCAAAGAGTCTGTAATATTGCAGAAAAATCAGATCAAACACTCTCTAGTCCCTTATTGTGTTGCAGTGTTTTAAAGGCCACTTAACAGCGGGGACTTTTAAAGTATCATAACACCTAAGGAGCATGAGTTAAGTATTCCAGCAGCACCATTTCCCCCCCACAGTTGAAAGCCAACTTAAGATGTAAAAAACTGACCTGTGAATTACCTAGTCCTCCTTTCTCCTCCCCACTACCCTTCCTCCCCAGGAGAGTAAGAACAGAGAGAGTGCGAGCACAAAACGATAGATAAAAGGAAGATAAAGGGATGAAAAATATGGATGGAAGGGTGACTGGTCAGCGTGAGGGGATTGGTATGGAAGGTAGCAGAGTGAGAAAGCAGAGAAGGAAAGGCCACTTGAAGGCATGGAAGAAGACAGTCAAGAGAGAGGACATGGCTGGTGTTGAGTGCTGTTGTGTTTGTTTAGCCCTCTTCAAAGACAAGCTTAATTATTTTACCATGCTAGGCCTGCAGAGACTGCAGGATTCATGGGCTGCTGTCAGCTCCTATCTCCTGCAACTGAAACCTTAACCCTTCCGCTCCCAAAAATGACTTTAATGGTTCCAGTCCAAGACAATATCAGACTTAAACAGAATAAATAAAAAAATGTTTTCCAAATGATTCATTAAAACTGCACATTTTTGTTAGCTTTGTATATCTTTGTTTTAATAAACTTACTTATGATTGATTGATTAAATTATATTCCTACTGAGCACTACTTGATGATTTTGTAAACAGCTCTACACCATGTGAGCAAAAGCCTTTTCCAAAGTGCTCACAGAAATGCAATGTAATATAACTAGCTTTCTTGTATTTTATTCAAACTCCAGTAGCATAATGGACTGCTATACAGAAGTCCAAATACAAACCAAAGTGGCAGGGCCGCTGCTAGCAACTTGGATGCCCTTAGCACAACTGCCTTGTAGTGCCCATGTGGTAAATTCTAACATTTGTGAAGAGAGAGATTTTATTTGAAAATCATAGGCTTATGTTAGATTGTTGCTTTTTGCCTACAAAATTGTTTGTATTACATCAGTGAGTGGAGCAAACCTAAAGTAGACTCAGGCCTGTAATAGTCACCTTACAGGACTATTTACTCAAACTAGTCTCCTTGCTTGACTTAATATGTCATTGGCCAAACAAGTGGCAATCAATTTAGCTTTCTGCACTTACCTCATCAAGTGATGAGTCAGACAGCTTTACTGGTTTGTTCATTTTATATTTACTCAATGTTGAATTTCTTTATTAATTTTGCTTATTACAAATGAGGTGCAAGCATATCTTTGGGGTTATTTACTTGCGTTATTGGACTCTTCTTTTTCCTCCCTATTTCTTTTGTTACTTTTAAAATCAAACCCAGGGTGAAATTGTGGCTCACATAAAGAGCACCATGGCAAGTTTGAGTCCAAATAAATATACTGCTCCAAAAAAATAGACAAACAGTTGGCCATTTAACCATTATTATGCCACTCAAAGTCTCAAAGTCAGTCACACTTCTGGGATATCAGAGTGATATCCCACTTTTACTGTATTCTCAAATGCTATTTCTGAAAGGACTGCATGTAGTGTGACACTTTGGGACCTTGAGCAGTGAAAACCAAGTTAAACCAATCACAGCTGCTCCTTGAATGTAACCAGCTCCCTCATTGGCTAGCCAGCCACACTTGCATCTCTGTCTTGTTACTTTGCCACATTGGCGAATTAACAACTCGACCTCATTGAACTTTGTAAGAGACTGATTTTCTGAATGCTGGATGGATGCTCCAAAGCTCCGCCTCATCTACAGCAGTCTCCTTAAAGTATTTGTATTATCGGCATCTTTACAGTCAACGTGGTTAGCTAGCTGTAGCTAGCTGTTGAGATGCAAGTGTGGGTTTCTAACCAATGAGAGAGCTGGTTACATTAGAGGAGCAGCAGTGATTGGTTTAACGTGGTTTTCACTGTCCCAAAGTGCAATGCAAAACCTAAATGGAGAGGGTAAAACTATTAAGGAAATCCAACTCAAAGATAATTTAAAAATGTAGAGGAAAAAAAGAAAATGGAAAAAGGAATTACCTTTTAAGATGTGTGACATGGAAATGATAAATTGTGTTATTTATGTCTCCTTTTAGAAATAGCGTTTGAAAAAACATTTACAAATCACAGTATTTGACCAATTAATTTTCCAACCTGCATTTCCTCTTTAATATTTCAATTTAAAATATGTAATTAAAAAACACTTTGCAATTTGATTTCTTTTTGTATTCATTAATTGTTGAATTAGAAATTGTATTTAACAATCCATATTTCTATTTCAAAATTAATTACTCATTGTCAAAATGCTGTATTGCTATTCCAAAGACCCCTCCACAGATTATTGTGCATTATGTTTTATTATATTTGTCATATTACTTTTAAATATAATATTTTTTATTTTCCATTTAATAAATGTGAACAAACTAATATTAATCTGTAGTTTGATTATTCTATAATTCAAAATGTATTTTTGTCTTGTTTTACTTTAATTTACTCATCAGTGTAATTTATCATTGTTTTAAAAGCTTTTCTTTCAAGTGTTGATGTTCTTGAGTTTTATTGACATTTCATATTGCCCTTGCAATAAAGATATTAAAACATACTGTACAATCTTAATTTTTCTTTAAGCAAGAAGTTATCGATATCGATGAAAAAGTACCATAAACTAGTAGTATCGTATCAACAGGAAAAATGTTGGTATCGCCCATCCCTAGCTGAAGCCTATCCAAGCAGGGACTAGTAGGTGGTAGGCAGGGATCATCCTGGACAGGTCACATGTCCATAGCAGGACCAACACAAAGACACAAACAATCATTCACACTGACAAGTGCAACATGTAAACACCACACAGAAAGACTGAGGCACCAATGCTGACCACCACACCGCTGTGCAGTCCAGGAAGACTGTATTAAGGAATCAAAATAACCCTTAAAGATAATCTTTTAAAATGTCCACTGCAACATCATTGCAGGCTATTTCAAAGCCACAATCGATTATATCAGTTACCGAACATTTCATGGTTAATGGGTTCTTCTCAAGGGGCAACTTCCAGCTTAGAAATGATAAGCCTATGCGGAAGTGC
Organism: Atherinosoma microstoma; assembly: GCA_037177055.1. Taxonomy (NCBI): domain Eukaryota; kingdom Metazoa; phylum Chordata; class Actinopteri; order Atheriniformes; family Atherinidae; genus Atherinosoma; species Atherinosoma microstoma. Next base: position 14,898,629 of record JBBBVU010000010.1, read on the forward strand.
CAAAACCTGCAGTTCCCCCCTCCTCCACTAGGTGCTGGCTGCAAAACAGAGCAGATCCCCATAGACTCC
>JBBBVU010000010.1:14898797-14914888 GCA_037177055.1 Atherinosoma microstoma
TGAATGACAATCAGATTGGCTCAAACTGATTGTCTGTGAAGCGCCCTGAGATGACATTGTTGTGATTTGGCGCTATATAAAGATGAATTGAATTGAATTAATTAATTCCACATTTTTTATTTCTGTTGTATAGCTTAATTTATAATATTCCCTACCAAATATATATATTTTTTAAAATCACATTTTTTGTGCCTAAATTTTTTAAAACATCTGGTAATGGATAATATTAGCATGAAATGTCTCCCCTGTTACCGTCCCCCTTGTTACCGTTTTACACTCTAACAGGGGGGACACATAGTAACAGGGTGGATGAAAGAAAGCTAAATAAGCAAAGTTTTCAATCATATTTTGTTTTTTATTATTGATTATGAATTTAGATATATTTGTAAAAGATTTGTTGAAAAGGCTTTTATTTTTCAAGAAATGGCTCTTTCTGCAGCAGATTAGCAATGATGCTACAGGCTGCACCAAAATGCAGAGCCTGGATGAAGAGATGGAAAGGTTTTTTTCAATGTGTTGTGTCATGAGTGTGGAGGGGGGCAGTATGGGTGGATGAAATGTTAATAATAATTAAAATAATACAGTTTATATATAGGCCCCTTCAGGACCCTCAAGGTCACCTTACAAATAGATGAAAATACAAGAAGGTAAGAACTTAAAGACATATAAAACATGTAAAAACAACATTACACAGTAAAACAGTGATGTTCCAATCCCATAACTAATGGAAATAAGCTACTCTAAAAAGGTTAGTTTTAAGACAGGATTTGAGGGTGGTGAGTGATGTTCAGTGGCAGGGCGTTCCAAATTCAGGGGGCAGAGCGGCTGAAGGTGGATAAGCGAGCCGGTGGGATGGTAAGTTTGATGGAGGAGGAAGATCTAAAGGTATGTCTGGGTATGTTGATGTGGAGGAGTCAGTAAGATACAGAGGGTTGAAGTTGTTAATGGCCTTGAAGGTGAGAAGTAAAATTTTGTAGAAGATACGGAAATAAATTGGAAGCCAGTGTAGTTGCTGCAGAACAGGTGTAATATAACAGAAGGAGGGTTTCTGAAAATAATACAAGCAGCAACATTTTGAACCATATGCAGTTTATGGAGGGATTTGTCAGGTAAAACAAAAAGACGGGAGATGCAATAATCAAGGTGGGATGTAACCAGGGAGTGGACCAACGTCCATCTGTTGGGTATGACAGATGGACGTAAACGGGGGGGTGACATAGGTGAAAGTTAATGGTAAATTGTTGATATCCTGTTATTTCAAGTGATGTTTAAAGCTTTAATGTTCATGGAAAGGTTTAATAAATTGACTATCAAAGTTGAATGGATTGATCCCTGATGTAATGTCCACCCTGTTATGTCCTGTCTACCCTGTTACTCCTATGTCTACCCTGTTACCTGTCTGTTTTTTGATAATAATCAAATAAAACCAACAAATATTAATCATGTTTTTGTGGTAACTTGAAGGATAGGAATTAGCTAAATTAAATCACTTAAAAAATAGGGACACACTACATTGAAAATCCATTTGATTCCAAAACAAATGTGTGAAAATTACATCGAACCTTAAATTGAAGCAAGACTTTTTCATTTAATTCAATATTTTATTGAATATTTGCTAAATTGATTTCAAGGATAAATTAAGGGATGTTTTAACTTTTAAACTTTAGGACTGTAACAAAAATTGTGCATTCAAAACATATATTTATAGAGATGAAAATGTCTGGTAACAGGGGGGACATTTGATCTCTGTCACAGTGAAAGAATTTAGTCAAATTATAAAACAGAAATATCCTGAGCTGGACCAATATAATTTTCTTATAGTTTAATAAGTCCTCCTTCAGATAGAATAATAAAATCATGAAAAATTCTACTTTTTTTGGATGAAGTTGACCAGGCTCAAATGGCTCAGAATAGTAGGAATGACCCTTTTAATGATCTCAGAGAAATACTTCCCTGGTTAAATGTGAGCATCCGAAAATTCTTCAAGCAAAAAAAGTGGCCAGTGATCAGTAGCAGTTTTCATAACTGCATGCTTAATGACAATCATATTTCAAAGCTTTCTTTTGAGAGACAGGATGGAGGAGCATAGTGTCTTTAAAATGGCAGTGTTTACCCCTGTCTCTACACAGCTCAGGTTCTTTGAATTTCAGGGAGGTTGATTTGGGCAGCATAGTGGTGTGGTGGTTAGCACTGTTGCCTCAATAAAAAAGGTTTCTTCTTTAAACCTCAGCCAGAGGCTTCCTGTGTGAAGTTTGCATTGTCTCATTGTGGATGCTAGGGTTATTTCCTAGAACTTTGGCTTTTTCCCAAAGCCCAAAAACCACCAGCATCCTGTCCAGGTTGTATCTTGTCTGTTGGCTGATGGTATTTGCCCCTGCTCCTAAAAGAAATCCTCAATAGGATAAAAACAGGTCTGTATGTTGAATGGATGGAGAATTGTTATTTTGACACATGTATATCATGTTTGTGTCTAACTTTGGTATGTAATGATTTAGGATTTTTATTTATAAGTAAATAAATAAATTAAGCCCAAATTAAATTGGGAGGCTTTTGGACTCATGTGGACAAGTGCTTAGACAATCTCTAACTTGGAGGAGAAGTTTCAAGTTTTTTGCCTTATAATAAACATTATGACAGGGGCACTCTTAAAATAAAACATACGATTTTCCTAAACCAAAACCAAATACATTTCACACCTAAACCTAATGAAAAGCTGAAAAAAAAAGAGTAAAAGAAAACATTTCCAAACGGGACATAAAACAATCTCCTGGGTGAAAGTCCAGGAGTTCCCACTTCCAAAGTTCTGTCTCCTAAAATGTGACTACTTCTTGCTATTATTTCATGGACTAAGATTAGTCTTGTTAGTACTAATGTCCGGTCAATTTTAACAATAAAACACAATGGACCTGATTTACTAAGATCCCAAATAGCAAACGTAAAATTGCGTGCGCCGCAAATAAATTGCACCTGTTGTGTTTCCATGATTTGGGGGTGATCTAGTTTGCGCAATTGATAAAGGGCGCGAACAACCTTATTTAAATGAGGATTTAGCGTGCGCAATGGATTCGCTGTGTGGAAGGAGAGCAAGAAAGGCGCAAATGGAAAACAAATGGAGATCAAAATATTAGAGGCAAATAGAAATATGGCAAAGACATCTTAAATGTGACCAGAAGGACTGCAATGGGAGGCTATTTGTCAAAAAGTAAAACCAGTCGGAAAAACAAGGAGAACACCAGATGAGGTTAAGAAGAAATGGCAAGATATTAGATGAAGAACAAAAAAACAAAAAAAGACAAAGTTCATATAAAACCTTGGCAAATAAGAGAGTTGGGGGGCCGACAGAGGAGATTCCTCTGAATAATATTGAGCAACAGGTAGGGATGGGTACCGAATTCGGTACTTTTATTGGTACCTACCGAATTCCGTCAGTACTACAGAGTACCGATTCACGTAAAATCAAACGGTACCATGTCGTCATTTCTTAAAACGGTGAAGGAAAAATTTGAAGGCCGTCTGTCATTCTGACAGATTGCAATTCACACCACCGACCACTGGGTGGCGAGAGAGAACATTAATCAGCTATTGTCTTGTGACTACTACGGTGTCAGACTGGTGGAAATGAAACACTGGAGCAGAAGCAGCATGTGCTGCGGGATTTCCTCCCACTAAAGTGAGTGCTTGCAAGATTCAGCCTCCAGAACGCCAAAACACCGGCGAAAAGTCATCTGTCCGAGGCAAAAGTCCATCCAGTAACAAGGTGAGCTCTCCGTCACCTCTGTCCTTCTTTGCTAAAAACAGAGCTGCACGTAGCATCAAAGATTTCCCACACCTTGGCAGACAGATGTCTCACTCTGTCTGATTTTCTAGAGCCAAATCCAACTCATCTCACTCCAACATATTCTTTCAATTTGAACTTATTGAAACTATTTTCAGTACGCGGAGCTGCGTTTTAATTTGTGCATCATTAAGAAAAAACACTGCTTCGTTATAGTTAACCGTTTACATGTTAGTGAAAGAGTGAATCATGTTGATGTTGTTTGAATAGAAACAGTTAGATGTTGCTTAAATATATTGGTTATAAATTAGCCTATATGTTGAAAATGAGGAATAAATCTGTTATAAATAAAAGTACCAAAAAACACAAAAGTACCAAAAATTGGTACCGTTAGGTACCGGTATCGATTCCCAGGTACCGGGAAACGGTACCTTATTGGTTTGAATGTGAACGGTACCCATCCCTAGCTACAGGTGCAGCGCACTTTCTGCGAGGGGCAGATAGCCTAACTGGAAATGGGGCATGACACGCTAGAGCCGGTTGTAAGTATGTGCACAAATTGAAACATGTTCTGTTAATGACATCATAGTTGTTATTGACATTACAAATATAAACGCGTCTCCTTTTGACGTTTGTCTAAACTACTGGTGTGATTTTAACATTAAAACAAATTATCAGTTATTATGTAAATATTTTGTTCCAGAAGTTCAGTTATCGCCACCAACCGCTCATGAGAAAATATTCTGAATCAGACTGATGCGCATTTGCAATCCTGCAGCCTTAAGCTGCCTCTCATCCAAACTGCAGCCGTTTGTGCGCATCTGAGCCAGTTACAACTGCCTTACAGAAGCGCTAAATATAGGCACACAAACAGCCATCGCAATCCGTTCCACGTTTAGTAAATCACGTTGTGCGTGCAAAGCTGATTTCTTTGCATCTACTCCCCCAAGTATTTTGTACATTCTGGCAGAAGCGCCCAAATTGCATATTCATTCAAGGCAAAAGCGCAAAATGCATTGCGGCTCTATTTTGCCAGTTTAACGGGCACATTCCTCTTTGCACCAGGTTGATAAGTCACCTGCAGCATGTTTTTGCACCTGTTATCAAGTTTGCGCGCGTTTTAAGAGGCATCATTCCATTGATAAATCAGGGCCTATGTTTCGACTTTGGATCACGTTTTACTCTGAAACATCAAGTCCTCCAGTGCCCTGCCTTTTTATTTCTCACCTCGCCCACTGCATGTTCTCATATTAATGTCCTGTTAGCGCTGAAGAACCATCAACGCAGGTCTCTGTAAACAATGTCTTTTATTGGGTGCAGTGAATGAAATTATAGCTTTTTGTTATGAAATTGGTCTTGTAGTAATCAGCATTTTCGAATTTCTGATACCATTATGATTTCACACAGCAGGTGATCCGCCAGCAGAGTGGGGGAGACAGCAGCAAGTGGGGCAAAGCAGCCCAGTGCTGCAGCGGCAGAAGTGACTAATATACTTTGGCTGTTATTTCTAAAGAGTCGTTTTAACCTCATTATAAATTATGTGGATTGTCATGAAAGTTTGAGTGTTTCCCTTCATAAACTCTGATGGACGTTCCTCTGCAGAAACCCAGTTGATCTGATCCAGAAAGAAGTGAATCTAAAAATATAACATCACAAAATCCCATGCAGCCAAAGGTCCTGTGGCCAAAATATGTAGAAATTTCTATTCTTTACATAAACATATTAAACATACACATATTAAACCTTGTTTAAAAGAAAATAGTAGTTTTAGAAAAGGTCAGGGAGCGACTTCATTTCATTTATCTGATTTGAAAAGCAACAGATCATTTAGTGAGGTGATTAAATGAAAAGATGTAGGGGGGACTCCAGAGGAGGCTGAAAATCCTGCTAATTCCAGTACAAAATGCACCAACAATGGCGGGATGTTGCAATTATGGGTGATTTAGACAAAATTAAGGCCTGCAGAGTGGAACAGGGTGACCTTAGCTCAGAAAGCACAGCATGAGGGGAAGTCATGTCCACACAACAGCATCTTCTGCCAGGTTATGAAAATAGACAATAAGATCAAATAACAACGCCATATCGAGACAGAGGGTTAAGAATAGAGGAGAAACATGAGATACATACGCACACACACACATTCTTAGGGAATGTGTGATACGCGTGCATGTATCAACTGAAATGAATGAGAAGCGTGTGCACAGGGAAGGATATAAAAGAGCGACTCTGCAGGGGCCAGGAGCCCCTTCTGCTCCGATCACCTGCACGTACAGATCTTTGTAATTAATTATGTATAATAAACGAAGCCTTGTTAACTTAAGACGTCTTCACATGTTATTTAAAGTTAACCCACTGGTCTGCGAGCCGGTCGAAACGATGGGGTCGGTGAAGGAGTTGCTGGTCACGGAACGACAGCCTAGAAGCTGTAACGCGCAACCTTTCTGTGACCTTCTGATATCGAGTGTTGACGATCCTTTAATCAACGACACAATCCTCGAGTGACTGAGTGAACTGGAGAATCCAACTGCAGCAAAGTCGCTGCGCTCACGCTCTTGGTGAGATGGGCGCAGCTTTGGCACACACTGCTGCTAAAGCAACTTTGTGAGCAGCAAGGTGATGAGCATACCTAGTGCCTCCACAGAAATGGGCGGGTGGGAAATGGGTGGAAATTAAACATTTTCTTCTGTGCTTGTACGCTGGTGTGCTCTTGCACAGATATATTTTTTTTTTCTATCTCATGAATGGTGCACCCCTTCACAGATTGCGCCCTGGGCGCTTGCCCACATTGCCCATAGCAAAAACCGCCCCTGATGTTGAGAGTGAATATTTACTAGGAAAATGTTTTAAATTTATTTCTAGATTTATTCTTCCCTTACCAGTGCTGCTTCTAAAACATATCTAGTGACCTTTGGCATTTTTAAAACATTTGGCAACTTAAACACAAAATCTCTGCATTTTACTGCATTGTACTAAAGTGTCAACTATTTTTCCTCATTCCAGGGATAAGACTGTGGTTCATGGACTACTATGCACAGTCTTGCAACTGTATTTAAAACCATTACTCATAGCTATGACAGAAAAATTTCCATTTTTTATTTGGTAGTATTCAGATTGGCTGGAGGTGATTACAAGCCATGCCTTCAGCCAATGAAAGTACAAGGATATGGATAATGCAAATTTTATGTAAATGCTTCTATGAAAGAATGCTTGAAGACAGACAGGAATCAGTGTAGTATGAAGAGATGGATTTTAGAAAATCGAAATTTTGTTGTATAACATATCTCACATTTGATCTAAATAAGACTCAGACTCAAAATCTGTCAAAAAGGGCCACGATAAGAGCACTTTGTTAGATAATGTTTTGAAGAAAAAATAAATCCTAGTTGACTTATACCAAAACTGTATGATGAGACCTTTTGAAATTAGTCACCTGTTTTACATTTTCTTTCCTATTTTATGGCCATATTGTGATCTTGATTTCATGTTATGGACCAGCACTAAATTGTTAAAACTGGAATAAAAATGAAAGACATGATTGTTTACATATAAAATCATCTTCTAAATCATAATACTTCAGAATTAAAATATTAAGTCCACTAGTGTACAATGTAAATGTCTCTTGATCTTAGTATAGATCCATCTACCCTAATGGGTTTCGGAGTCTGCAATACTGCCAAGTAATCAGAACAGTGAACACCAAAAACCTCTCCAAACAGATCAGTGACAAAGTCCTGAAAAAGTACATACTGGGTTTATAAAGAATTTTTTATCAAAAATTTGAACATCCCTTGGTGCTGTTAAATCCATAATTTAAAAACAGATAATGGCACCAATAACCTGCCAAGAAATACTGTAGTAGACCATCAAAACTCACATACCAGAGAGGCAACAAAAAAGAAAAAGCCTGAGGATCTTTACAACAGAGAATGGAGTCCTTTAAAGATGTTCAAGACACACAACTAGGCTTTGTGGAACCTTTAGGCCCCGATTTATCAAAGGTTTGCACATCTTAAAACGTGCGCAATTGTGAGGAGCAAAAACATGCTGCAGCCAATTCTCTAACCTGGTGCAAAGAGGAATGCGCCCTTAGAACCATCAAAATAGCGCCGCAATGCATTTTGCACTTTTGCCTTGAATGAATATGCAATCTGGGTGTTTCTGCCAGAATGTGCAAAATACAGGGAGGAGTAGATGCAAAGAAATCAGCTTTGCATGCACAACGTAATTTACTAAACATGAAACTGATTGCGCTGGTTGTTTGTGTGCCTATATTTAGTGCTTCTGAAAGGCAGCTGTTAACTGGCTCAGATGCGCACAAACAGCTGCAGTTTGGATGAGAGGAAACAGCCTGATGCTGCAGGATTGGAGAGGCGCATCAGTCTGATTCAGAATTTTTTTTCATTAGCGGTGGGTGGCGATGACTGAACTTCTGGAACAAAATCTTTACATAACAAAAGATAATTTGTCTGATTTTAAAATTACACCTGTAGTTTAGACAAACATTGTTTAAAAGGAGACGCAGCCAGAAAACAGATACATTAGAAAGTTATTCTTGCACATTTGTAGATGGCTTGTCAAAGAGGGTCAGGAAAGGCCTCCAAATCTGATAGAACTTCTTTTCAGAACCCTTTGAGAATATCTAATTTTCTTGAGCTCTAGATGAAATAACACATCTTTAATCCAATGAGATATTTTGGGTTGGGCAACATCTTTCTATTTCGGAAGGCTCAGGCGCTGTGCAAGTATAGAAAGCAATGAGCCACCGACCACCTGTGGACTGACCCCAAAGAGGAGCAATAAGGGGTTTAGGGTTACTGTTATCTCAAATACACAGGAAAATGCTTCACAAATACCTTCCCAAAATTACTGTATTTTAGGACATAGCCAAAAAGCATGGATTAAGGTGGCATCTGCCGACTTGCACCTATTACAAGTAGGGTCAACATCTGAATAGAAAATTTGGCGAGGAAGATTTTTTTTGAAGTACAGGTAAAAATCTCAACAGCCAGATGGGCAATCTCATTGAGACCCCAAGAGACTTGCATCTGCATCGGATGCCTTACTTAAATATTTTGTTGATGCTTTGTTGATCAAATGATACAAAACTCTCAACAAATCTGTTTTAATTTCAGGTTGAAAATCCAAGGCTTGTTATGCAAGGTAAGGATGGTAGCATCATGGTCTGGAAGGGGCAAAACAGATCAAGTTCATTATGTTTGAAAATTTTCAATGAGGTGTCTTGGAAACACTTTGACAAAGCAGTTACCTTTTTATTTCAAAAGAAATGTAGACAGTCACAAAGCTAGCTCTGTAGAAAAATGACTTGCAATTTAGTGCACCTGCTAACTCTTTCTCAAAGAAGAAGGTATTTTGAGGACAGTGAGGTAAAGCCTGCAAAGGTATATACATTTTCCTTACCCCTTTTCTCCTCAGGAGAGGCAGTTTTACAAAGTGAAAGGACGGTATGACACAAGAGGGTAGCAGGGGAAACAACAGAAATGTCTGGTCGGGTATAAGAGAGATGTTGCTGACCCTTGAGACAAACTCAAATGTTCTCCAATTCCCCTTACTGATATTCTTAGACTCTATCCTCAGGCTTTGGCGTCTGTCTTTCCTCACCCACCATGTGACCTGAACAGAGTGCAACACTTAGTGATGGATGTCATCTTGTTAAAAAAGAGAGACCAAAGAAACATGGAATTTTACTTCCTCAATTTAGAAAGTAGGTAAACTAAAATGTTCAGCTGACAGCATGTTATGTGAAATATTAATATGATGATGATGTGGTGATGTAAGCAGAATGCAAGCCAGTAACTGTAGAGCAGGTAATACTGCATAAACTCTTCATCACTGTCAATATGCCTTTGAGCAAGGCACCAGATGTCAAGCTGTTCCAAGGTCAGTTCACTAAGCTGAGTGTATTTACATGCAAATGGAGCGTAAAGTACTATTTTCAACTCATGTAGCACTTTTAGCATCAGTCATTGAGGATGACACATGGCCAAAATAAGTAGTGCAGAAATTAATATTTAGCACTGGACCAGACACAGAGGGTCTTCTTAGTATACTGTTTACAAATACCCACATACATTGCCACCACGACATAGACTGGAAGAGAATGTGCAGGGAACTGTCTGTCACTGTGGCAGCGTAGGAGGACTCAGAGCACCAGCTTACACCAGAATGAGGATTACTACCTCCACTCTATACACACAAATTCACAGCTCAAAAGCTCTATATTCGATTAAAAAAGCATTTTCTGCGTCATCATGAGCTTGATGTGCTCTTTTTCCAATTATTTATTATTATTTTGCTGACCAGATCCTCCTCAATCTAAATTCATGGCAAATCTGGTCTGTGCTTCTATGTGTACTCTGTTCAGTGTTATGAAACATGACTCAGAGTCAACAGTGCATCAAAGATTGACAGGAGAGACTAAGAGATGTGAACTGAATCAAAATCAGTTGAGCTTACAGATGACTATTTTGCACACTGTAGAGATTATGCTGATTCTTCAGTCATAATGTATGTTTAATCACTATATCCTAACATTTTGTGAATAGTAGAATCTTATTTTTTTTTATTTAGGAGAAAACCAAGTGTCAAATTTTCATTTGTATCAACAGAAACTCTCCTTTGTGTATTTCTGCTGTCTGAGATGATACATTTCTGTTCTAATCAGGGTTATCCAGACGAGATTCACTCTGTTTATTGACTGGTTTAGCAATGTAAACATTGTGTACGAGCTGTAGCAGGTGAGTGCGAGTGCTGTAAAACACAGAGAGAAACTTGTCACTTGGTTACATGTGCGTGGTTATTTTGTCTATAGAACTTATGGGAAAGGTTTCCTGCCAGTGAGGACTGGTTTCAAAGTCTTTAATGGTTTGTTTATGATACAATTATTTTGACTGAGGAATATTTTGATTTATTCAACATTGTTAGCTTATATAATGAGGAAAGGAAATTAAACTAGCAATTTTGTATGCATCATGATTTTATTTATACATACAACCTTTGGGAAAAAGAACAATAACCATTAGGACTGGTTTTAATGGCCCACTATATAACTTTTCGACCTTAAAACTCAGCTTTCCGGACTTGTTTGATGGCACAGTGACATCTATTATGCGCATTTCTAGGGCCGTCGCAGCCCAGCACCACCCCGTGGCTGAGAAACAGCACTATAGAACTTTTACATCCAGGACGCCGCCTGCTAAATTTCCCTTTGCGCATGTGTTACATACTAGCACGCAAATGTAAACAAACCAGTCATTTTGAACGAACGTCGGCGGATTTAGCAAAAAGGTTTTTGAAGACATTATCGGAGGAAGAGAGGAAACTAAGGAGAGCCAAAGAAGAGCAAGGGATAAGGCAAGAGTCGAGAAAAGTCTGTTTTTTTACTGTCTGGAGAGAGCTGACACAACAGGTAGGATCCAAGATGGATGCCGAATTAGCAGAGAAAATAGCATAAGTTATATAGTTGGTCTTTAAAAGATCTTTACAGGTTTGTTTATGATAGAATTATTCAGACTGAACCATATTTTGAATGGCCAAGCACTCCTAGCTCTCTCTCAGCTTTGCTAATAAGGAAAGGAAACTATGCAGCAATTTAATGTGTATAATGATTTTTTTTTTTTTTTTGTCCATAAAACCTTTGGAAAAAGTTTAATACTGGTGAGGACCATTTTAGGCCTTTATTGGTTTCTTATCACAGTTATTTAGACTGCAGCATAGTTTCAAACTCCACCACTGAATTTTCAAAGTATTGTTAGTTTAGCTAATAAACTACAGTTCGTTTTGGCAACTGACTTTCAGTATTTATTTATTTTACTCCGTCTTGGATGGTGCATTTGCATGCACACATGTAATTTGTTCAAGACATTTTATCTCATATTTAAATTGTATTATTTATAACAAAGATACATCCATTCCAAACATTGTAAGGTTTAATTTTGGGAAAATAGCACAAAAAAATTGGGAAGCACAGCCTCTAAAGGATAATGGAGAGGTGGAGTGTGTTTATTAGCTGCCTACTAAGGTCCAAAAGAAAAGGAGAATAGAAAAAAAAAGTCAGCATTTTTTTCAAGAATGGAGGTACTTCACCTTTTATGACATTATAAATTGGGTGCATTCATAAACTCCTTCTGAAATGGTCAGAGCTTCCTGTGAACCTGTCATTCAGAAATTCAATCTCAGAGTACTCAGAGCAGGGAGGATTATGTGACTCAGAGGCTGCAGGAAAATGCCATCTTGCTTCATCTTCAACCATTCTCTTATTGAAAATCAGTATTGGTAGTGGTTGAAAACCTTCTCTTATGTAAACTAACCAATACCACAGTAAATACAGTAAAAATACAGTGGAAGAAATGGTCATGCATTCAGATTTTCTAAAACAGAAGTGAAACATGACAGGAAGATACTATCTGAACAAATGTACGTATTTTGACTTAATAGATATGTTCAAGTTTTTTGTTCTAAATGCACTTTTACACACTATATTCAGTCATAAAAAGGGTTTTCATCTAATATAACTTTTTTGATGTAATCAAACATATTTGGATATATTAGAATTTTATCAAATAATGTTGCATTTAAAAGCTGTTGAATGGGTTTGTCTGCAGACAGGTTTTTTCTAAATGTGGCTCTGAGATTAAGGGTTTGTTGGTTGGTCATCTGTGCACAGCATTTTAACTACTACTTCAATTATTTAAACATCTCTTAATCTGTTTAGTATTTAATGAAATGAAGAGCGTGTCTTAGATCCATAATATGTCCATTTTTATATGCAGATACAGATTGATCATTTAAGAGTAAAGTCCATGTTATTCTACTGCTGCCTTTTTCTGCGAAACAATCATTTATCAAAGGTTTTTTTCCCCCACAATGGTGTGGATGGTGTCCTGCTTTGCAATTCCCATTGGCAAGACAATGGTGATGAGTTACTATGCCACCAGGGGGATTGTTTCCACGTGGGAATGGCTGATGGCGCTTTCCAAAGCCCAGCCACTGCCAGGCATTATGCCCCAAATCCCTAATGAGTTGAAAAGGAGACATTGTAGATGGACAACTAGAGAAAAATAGATAACAAGAAGAAAATCATTATAATCAAATAATGATTTGCCTCAGTCATCACAGGGAATGTTGATTTGCAGGTAGATAACATGGACAAAGCTGTTGAACTTACAAAGACAGTGAGGAACAACAGAAATGTGCTATGATGTGTTTATGGCTACAGGGGCATATTCTGGACTTCATTCTCCCATTACCTTGCTTTCAAACTAGACAGAAAGATAAGAATAAAGAGGAGAATTGGAGCGCTATATTCGGACCAAGCTCTGGCACCGGTCGAACAGGGACTGGACAGCTCGTACAAGGGGGTCCGGCACTCCATACTCCCGGAGCACCGTCCACAGGAGTCCCTGGGGGACACGGTCAACGTCTTCTCTAAGTCCACAAAGCACACGTAGACTGGTTGGGCGAACTCCCATGCCCCCACCAAGACCCTGAAGAGAGTATAGCTGGTCCACTATTCTACGATGGGGACGAAAACCACACTGCTTCTCCTCAATCCAAGACTCGACTGTCCGACGGACCCTCCTCTCCAAGATCCCTAAATAGACATTACCAGGGACACTGAGTGTGATCCCTCTGTAGTTAGAGCACACCCTCCGGTCCCCCTTTTTGAAGAGAGGGACCACCACCCCAGTCTGCCAATCCAGAGGCACTGTCAGAGGCACTTCACACCCCGATTGCAGACAGTTAATCAAATGCTATCACAAAAATAAAATATTTTAGTTACCTGTGGAATGGACAGGACTGAAAAAACACCATATAATCTTTTCAACTGGCCCAGTCTAAAAGATTGGATGGTGATGTGTCTATCAAACTCCACTGCCACTTGTCCCTCCACCCATGCTGCTTTTTGTGCATGAATTGGGCGCTTTCAGATGCTTGGAACATTTGTAAAGGCAACAAAGCTAGAGTCAGAGCTTGGCTACCTACATCAGCTAGCATACTACATCAAAATGCGGTACATATTTAAATGTAAGGAATATTAAGGCAGAAATGGTGCTAATATTGAGTCAGAAAAGAAAAACTGTTTTGGAGAAGGTTACTGCAAAGAAAAAAGCTCAAGGAAAGTGGAGCAAGAGCAGAATGTTCATCTGTGGCGTCAACTGAAGCAACAGAAAGGGCTGCAAAGTGATTCCATGGTGGCTCTATTTCTACTCAATAGGTAAGATAACATGTCTTTATGACTTTTGGAGAAAACAATTAATGTTGCTCAGCGCCCGTGAACCCTTGGCTTTGTGGGCCAATCTGAAGAAAGGGGTGTGGACTTTTCAATTGTGTATTTTCAAAATGTATTTTCAAAATGTAGCTTGCTCGAACTGTTTTTCCAGGATCTCCTATATTTAAAGAAAGAGCACCCTGCCTTCCGTAAAACCATTGTGGAGGTTATGTAATTCTGTGGTGTCAGTTTTCCTGTCACTGCTACAAAACGCGCCAATTGTCTTAAAGATGATCAGAATGCAGGTCACTTTATTGTCACAGAACTAGGTTTGAGATTAAATCGGTCAGACTCTCAGCAGGATAAGACTCAGAGACCTGCGTGAAGTTGGCCCCCATCCTCAACAAAACTTTATGAAAATAGTCTCAATCGTTTGTGCTGGTTTGTGCTGCAAAAATCAACATTTGTGCTGCCTTAGTTTTTTGAGATATTAAACATTCTTTAAAAAGGTCAGTCTGAAATCAAGCAGCCCAGATTGTTGTCCAAATTAACTCAAAATGGTCACGTTCGTTTGTGCTGGATTGTGCTGCAAAAATCATCGTTTGTGCTGCTTTGGTTTTTGAGATATGAAGATTATTGCAATATCAGTGTGACGTCACGCAGCCCCCCATTGTAGTCCAAATGAACTCAAAATGGTCTGGTTTGTTTGTGCTACATTTGTGCTGCAAAAATTATCATTTGTGCTGCTTTGGTTTTTAAGATATATCAAATTTATTATGGGGCGATGAAGCCACGTAGCCCCCCACATTATCCAAATTGAACAAAAATGGTCTTGTTTGTTTGCGTGTTATTAGAGACCAAAACTTTCAAATTGTACCATAGTTAATTCAGTAACATTTTGATTAAGATGTTTAAAACATTTTCTGCCTTTTTGGTTGTTGCTTCGGAACCAGAAAAGTCCTGCAGACAACACCACAGAGTGATTTATCAGCCCTGATGGGCTCAGATTTTAATAGGAAATATGCCAATACAGATGCATTATTTTGCGTAAGAAATCAAATGAATCATCAAATAACCCAAGCCTGACCACAGTTAATTTTGTGAAATTACGATCAAGATATTGTAATTTTTTTCTGCATCAGAAAACATATTGTGCCTTTGTGGAATCAGGAAAGTTGTGCATACACCATGAAAAAGTTCCCATTGACTTAACATTGGCCTCATTTTCGTGTTTCCAGCACATGATTTTTAACAATTACGTGCTGGGAACACGTAAATAAGTGTTGAGTGTTGAAACGTGTTTATTTCACGTATTTCTGTGACACTCATTGCACAGCAAGACTGATTTGATTTTGCTTTCAATGTCTCTACCAATATCAGTTATTAAACACTCTTTTCCCTTTAACTAAAAATTAATAGACTCTTTTCCTTCAGGAGTTGAAGTAAACTCTTTAAAGGAAAAGGGTGCTCTGAAAGACATGCAGTGATCATAAGCACATTGAAAATTTTCAGCATTTACTGTAGAGCACATGTTGACATAATTTATCAACATTATAGTGGCTTTTCCCAGGTCTTAAGTGAGAAGACAAATTAATTTAATGAGGGCAGAACTAGCACTCCTGGCATGGAATGCAAAGAATGTATGGAGTATCATTATCAACAACCCGGAAAAACATGGAGCAACTCAAAGAGCTCAGTCTTGAGAGGAATCAGTTTAACAGAATAAAGCTCATTTGTATACCCACTTTTAACTAGGATGCAACATTAAATGATAAGACTGGCAGCATATATCCTGCATGAGCCTACATTCCAAGTTAGAGCATCCTGCCTTCCCTTGTGATTTTCTCCTTGGCTACTCTTGGTTTATAATGCCGCACATTATTTCCCATGCAGATAGAGCATGAAATCAATTTAAGAGCAGAAGAGTGTGAGAACAAAATGAACTTGAGAAAAATATCTGAATTTCAATATTTTCTCATTTAATGAAGTATTCATGTGCTCTCTGATTTAATAAACAGTGAACAGGATAGGGAGGTGTCAAGGTATGAGTGTTCATATGTAGTCTATAGATAGACAAATATTATTTAC
>JBBBVU010000010.1:14990059-15004355 GCA_037177055.1 Atherinosoma microstoma
CAGTTCAGATAAATAAGAAGGCCCAAGACCATTAAGACATTTATAAACCATTAAAAGAACCTTAAAATCAATCCTGACACGCACGGGGAGCCAATGCAGCAATTTTAAAACTGCAACACCATAAAAGCGCTTTGTACATTTTTGTCTATTCTTGGCACTTCTATGTAGGCTTCTCTTATCAACCACAGGGTTTGTTGCTTGATAATAATGTACCTTTAGCAGCCTGTCATCTCTGCTGGGCAAATCTTATGCTTATCATGAAAGCTGTAACCGTGACTTCTAATCTCTCAGGCTGTAGGTGAACAGTAACACCAGCACAGTAGGAAATCATGCTTTTTTTTTGTTTTCCTACTCATATCCCCTCTCTGGGCAGTCACATTAACATCTGTCCCTCCACAGAGAAATGCGGATGGGAACCAATAATGGGCTGCAAATAAGCAACTGAGCTGTTTCACTGTAATATATTGATAAAATGCTTCAAATAAATAATTGCTTAACAAATGAAATTATCAACATGGAGAACTAATAATACAGCATAACTATCTGCAAAATCAGAATAACTATGGCATGTTTGGTTTGCACAATAATCAAAGTAACACAGTCCCATTATACTGTCATACTGTGCCTTTTAAAGTGAAAACTATGTATTAAAACTTTACTGTTCTTGAACATAACTTTATATCTTATCAAAGGCTAAGTGCAGAAGATCAGTGTGAAATTAACTTCAAACTTGATGTTGTCTAAAATGTTAACACTCCTGATTTTAACTTATGTCTGACAAGATTTGAGTCTAAAGGCAAAAATATAGTTCAGAATAAATCACTCTTTACATGCTGCCTTTTGCTTGATCCTAGTCAAGCAGACCTAAAACAATGTTCAGATGGTTGACAAAAAGGTCCTGAGTGCGTATGAAAACAGGAAGATTACAGTGACATGTTTCTTTTTAGCAATCAAATTGATTGCCTGTTAAACTTATGCTTCATCTACATTAACATCAATGAGGAGATAGCAATAGTGTCCCAGTTTTACATATTGATCCTATGAGATCCTTTTTTCGCTGTGTATGCTGGATATTTAAAATATGTATAAGCTATCATTCTGCATTGGATTGTGCAGTATGTTAAGCAGGTGTTCAGTAATTGTATACTGTGGCGTTAAAACAATTTGAACAGCCGCTGTCTGCACATAAAGATAACCATGCACCATTCAGTTTTTCTAATTGAGACTGAATACATTTCCAGCTAAAGCACATGACGCTACATGATGCTTGGTTTCTTTTGAATATCACAAATGTGTGTAAATAAAATAAAGTCATGTCAGAACCAAACCCTATGCAAAAGGAGCTATTGATTCAATGCTCCTTTTAAAGACCAGCTTGATGAAGGTCACCCTAAGGTTTTCACTATGGGGGAGGGAACCATCAGTCAGGGGCAGGCTCAGAGTGGGAAATGTGGTGAGACGTTTAACATCAAATGGAATCTATCCATGCTGAAACTCACTGAGGTCAGCCCCTACAGACAGAGCTAAGTGTCAATACATCCAAAAAATCTTTTAAGAGTTTTCCACTGAGTAGTGTTCAAAACTCAGGCAAAGTTAACCTTGTCTGGACATCTACTTTCAAAGTCATGATTTTAAGGACATTTAATTGTAGCTTTGCCAATAATTGGAAGTGAAATAAAGGAATAATGTGAGCTAATTGACCAGAGAGCATACTCATAAGTGCCATCATTATTTTAAGTCTCTTCCAAAAGGTTAATGTGGGTTTGATTTGGACAAACTGCTCTTCATTATCAAGCTAGGTAGTTCTATGTAAGGTGTGACTCACATTAATTGTGCAACACTTAAAGGTAATGTAAAATTGAATCAGTAATTATCATATAAACCTTTTAGATGAATCACAGTGATTCTTTCCCTTAGAATACTTTGTCTAGTTTTATTCAATTTTCACAAATGTTTTTTGTTAATAGACACTTTTAAAAGCAGTGTGTAAGATATAGTTTCTTCCTGTAGAATTCCTAAACTTATAGCATATTTTCATCCAAGTGAATGCTGCACAAAATGTATTCATCTGATTGATATAAATGGTTGGCACTTCACTCATATGAGTATTTTTCTTTGATACTATGCAAATGTACAGTGTAAATGCAGGATATTTACTTGAAACAGAATGTCCGAGTGCTTTCAGGCTAATTTTGGTTCTGAAAGAATCTACATGTAACAGCACAGAGGAAAACTGGAAAAAAGAACAAGCGATAACATTTAGATAAATATTAACATAATAGGAAAAAACTAGGATGCTGAAGGGCACTTTACTGAGGAAGTGCCACTTGTTCAGTTGTAAGATTTGGACCAATGGTCCTTGTTTCATTCACCTCTACAATCAAACCCACACAGTCAAATGCAGCATAACTGGCTGCAGCTGTCCAGGGAGGAGTCATTTAGATATGGAAGAAAGCACGTGCTGCCTTTCATGGTGACCATGTTCCTGATTTGGCACAAGTCAACCCTTAGGGAGGATGCAAACATCTGGACAAGACACAAACACAGACACACGCACATACACACTTTTATGCAGATCTTTATTCACCGGTGTCCGTGCTGACTTTCACACCAATGCTTGACTTCCATGCTTAAAATCAGAGGTGTCATTTTCTACTGAAAACATATAAAAATACAAAAACTGTCCCAGTAAAATAAAACTTGAACCATGAAACTGATTGTTGTGTATGTGACTGTTGCTGAATGACTGGAACACCTTGAAAAAGTGTTTCAAAGTGTTTTGAGTTTATCATACTACCGATAACTGTTTTCTCAGATCAATCAAAAGAATGGATCAAACGGAACTAGGTTTAATCAAAACAACACACTTGGATGTAAACACAGAAATGGACACCGGAGATATTAAATGTTCCTGATTTAGGTGAAGTGGACAACAACAAAACTTAGCCGCCTGCTAAGTTCCGCTTTGCGCATGCGTTACACGCTAGCACGTGAATGTAAACAAACCGGTCGTTTTGAACGATCGTCGGTGGATTCAGCAAATAAATGTTTGAAGACATTATCGGAGGAAGAGAGGACACTAAGGAGACCCAATGAAGAGCAAGAGATAAGACAAGAGTCGAGAAAAAGACAGTTTTTTACTGTCTGGTGAGAGCTCACACTATAGGTAGGATCCAAGATGGATGCTGAATTAGCCGTCGATAGGGCACTGAGAAAATAGCATAAGTTATATAGTGGGTCTTTAACATATCTATATACAAATGTACGTACATATATTACATGAAAGTCTATCTCTAAAGTCTTTTAGACAGATATATATGATATTTGTATGGATAAACACATCCATACACATATCCTCATACTTATACATACCTTTAGCAACTAGATTTTTATGATTGGATGGATATTGCTCTACTGTTATTTTAAACTTAATCATGCTTTTTATTCTTGCTAAATGATTCCACTCATACATTCCTCTATTTAAAAAAACAACAAACGTCCTTTTGATAGCATTTTTATAATGTCACCAGTAATAGTTTGTAAAAAATACCAGGTAAAATTACAACAGCTGTTGGTGGTTATCCTCAACTCTATCTGCACAAAATTATTCCACCAAGTATCCACTGAACATAGTTATTCCTCAAATTTTATTTGTCTGGGAAGGCGTGCAGCCCCTATAACACTCGTGATATGCTCTGATTAAAGATTGTTTACTTGCCCTCCCTTCATATCCACTGATCACAGATTGTTTATTTGAGCAGGTTTATTGTCAGATATGTAGTTGTGCTGCATTTTTGCTTCACTCATCAAAAATAAATCCAGATTTTCTTGTTCTCAATGCCCCCCAATGTCTTTAAACTGTTTGTTGGAACACATTATCATCCAATTATTATTGTGCCTTGCTGTACCATCTGGATAGAAAAGACCTGAATAACTACAATAAGAGGGTTTTCATCATAGATGATGACTAACACCCAGCATAAAAGTCATTCTTCTTAGTTTTGTTTGGTGATATCTGTATATTTTAATATTATGTTATTTATTTACAACTAAGGCACATAAATCTCTGTATTTGAATTTCTGTTTATATAGCCGCAATACTAACATGTCAAGCTCCCAAGCTGCTCATATAATAGAAGCAGCAACTCTAGTTCAAGATTTGCAAGACAAAACAGGTGGCATTACCCCCACCTGTGCAAATGCTATTCAGTGAGTGTGAGTAACTAACACAGAGGTGGTACAGTACGTTTTTTCCCAGCCGTTGCTGTAGGTTCAGTCAAATCAAGCCGGCGCTTCATCAGAGTTGTAGTCCTCATTGTGGAGCAAGTGGAGGGGGATTAGCCTGTATTACATGCTTTATGATGCTGGCTTGCACAAATCCTTTTCCTACCTCTCCTGCTGACTTAACACTTGAGTGTGTGCCATTAACCACCACCAGACGGCCAAGAAAGAACATCTGTCCTTGAAGTATCAGTTTTCACAGGGAACACTATTTGCTTTTAATTATGAGTAAAAGTACTGACATTTGACAATTAAACTGACCCTGTGGAACCATTTATATAATGACTATTGCTATCAGACCTTCATGGTGTCTCCAGATCATATTGTCACCTGGGTCTCCAAATGCCCTTGGCACTTCATTAATCAATTGATGTGATTGAGTGGCCTCTGTGTGTGAGACATAATGAGCTCATGATTAAAATTGTTACATGGGCACGTGTAGACTCAGTCATGACTCACGGGGTCTTGCAGCTATACTATGCTGTAGTGTAATGTAACCTTTCACAGTTTATTACTGTTCTTCTTGTTCTGTAGATATAGTGGTTGCAAACCTCCAATTTACTAGTAATGATAAGACAGGTAGTTCACCAGACACCGTTGCCGAACTGTAGCTTGAATTTAAAAAAAAGAATGAAGAGTTTCAGAAAAAATACTGATGATTCTTTTTCTCAGCCTAATATTTACAGTGCATTGATTGAGAAATAACAATAAAACAGGAAAGTTTAAGCTTTAGATTCACTTCTATATTAAAAGTTGAAAAAGGTTAGAGTGCCTACTCCGAGTTGGAAGTCACCTCATCAAGATTGGGGCAGCATCTACAGTGATATGGATGCTGTATCAGTATGTCATGGAGAAGAAAAGGCTAAGCTGCGGTGATGATGTTACCAATCACTCTCTGACCCAAAGTCATGGGCTGCGGGTAGTGACTGAAACAATAAGATTGCAAATACAAGTGACTGATCGATTTCTCCAAAGGGTTTATGGATTTACCTTTTGGTATAGCTTGACCAGAATTCGTTCAAGAGATTGTATCTCTCAGCTAGATTGGGGATGATTCAGTGCCTCCCTGGAAGAGCTAGAGGAGGTGGCTGGGGCAAAGGAGGTGTGGGGTTCTTTGCTCGGACTGATGTCCCAATGAATTGGCCCCAGTTAAGTGAGAGAAGATAAATGGACGGATGAATACTGAGAAACTATCAAAAATGTTTTTTAAATGATGTTCATGCTGAAACATGTTTGTTTAGATTTTTTTGTTTGTTTGTTATTTTAATGGAAAAATTATTCAACTTGCTTCTTTCGTTTACAACCATGTCATGTGACATTTATATCCATCCTTCCATGCATCCACCCTTTAAATCCCTCATTGTTTTCAGGGTCACAGAGGAGAGGAGCTCCTCCTATCCTTCCACCTCATAGACAGGGTGAGGGGTGCAGTACGTACAGGACAGGTCACCATTCTGCCACATCAGCATCAAGCTGACCAATGAAGGTCAAAATGTAAATTCCAAAAGTCAAACACCTGCATTCATATTCATACACATTCAGCTACATGATGGCTGGGAACATTCTAATTCACCTTTCATATGAACTCAATGCAAATTAATTAACACATTCAGTCATAGTCCCTTTAGCTCTGACTTGAAGTTAAACCTGTTAAAAGATGAGGAAGCACAACTGATAAAATATGTTTTAAAATGAAAATGTATTGGACATTAAAGAGAATTTAGTATAACATGTTACAAAGATTACATTTTGTTTGTTTTAATACTACTTTAGTGTTTGGGTGTTTGGTATACACATTTATATAGATTTTCCATAGTCGTTGTTTTAACAGCTTTTAAGACAAAATTTAAAGGACCAAGTATACTTTTCCAGAAATGTATGTCAATCTCTAAGTCTGACTGATGCATCCAGAACCCCCTCACCCTTTAGGCTGAGTCATTCTTCCCCTTTCCTGGTGTACAACTGTGGCGTAACAGTGGAGCCATTAGAGCTACTGTGGAAGTGTAAATCCTAGCTGGGATGGTAATTGCAGTGTGTTGTATGAATAACTAATCTCAGTTCATGTAATAAAACAGTATCAATTAGATAAATTAGTAAATTGCAGAGAGCCTACAAATGTCCCAGTTTAATGTGACTGTAGTATCAGTGGTTATCTTCAGTTTATAATTAACATTAGATCTTTATTGTAAGCTCATTGTCTTTTGCTTTAATTAGCCAAATAGAAGAAATTGTGATTTAAAAAAAAAAATGTATACAGAGGTGAGGCTTTAATAGTTACTGAGCAACAGTTGCATGTTATGCAAGATATTTTCTTTTAAACAGAAGGACAGACTAACCTGGCAGACAAAGAGACTAACAGTGTTGCTGACTAATATAACTCGAGTATTATAGTGTTGTACCATTAAGTGTATCATTCTGAGTTTATAACACAAGTAAAAATACTGTAAATACATCATTTACTGTAATACATTGCAACATATATTACTGTTCACCTGCCTGACATGTAGCTTAGCTGGGAAACAAACCTTTGGGGTCAAAGTCACTGTGTTCTTGGGCTAACCTTAATTATGGCTCCCACACTCAATGTGCAGAAATCCAACATAGAACTGATATTCTTGAACAAAGCCACTAGAGAGATCCTCCTGGGGGACCATTTCCAAAGCTGTTTCTGTCAAGACTGACTTCCAACCAATAACTCTACTCTAATCAATATGAGTCTGTCTGGGTCATTGGCCATAGAATTCATCAAGCTACATCAGTTTCAAAACTTACAAGTAAGAGGAGAGGTCAAAATGAAAAAAGAAAGTTAATTTCAAACCTGTGGTCATATGATCTTTTTGTTATATTGGAACAATATAATTACAAGTATTTTACCTGTTATTCATGTGTTCCAGGAGATCAGATGTGAGAAAGTGTCATCCTTTAGCATGGGACAAAGATTTTAAAGAGAGCAAGGCAATATAATTATGTGTTAACCTCTATAAATCACCATTCAATATATAGATTTGGTTCAGTACTGTTGTTATATTCTTATTTAATCTTTAATATATAATGCTGCATCTCAGTCTAGTCTGCACATTTTTGCAGTTTTAAAGAAATTTCTATTAAATTCGGATTAATTAAGTTTATATATATCTGGCTCCAGCATTGTAGGGAAGTGTAAGGCTTTTCACCGAGGCACACTACCTCCTCCTCTTTGTACATGCAGGAGCAGAGGAAAGTTTGTGTCTGTGCATCTCTGAGTAATATTCCCCTTGTCAGGTATGAGCCCCTCATATTAAGAGTTCATATTTGCAAGTGGGCTAAACAAATGTTATACCTGCTCAGGATTATGTTTGTAACTTGGTGTGGCTGCATATTTTGAAGAATGAAGTCAGCTATTTGACAATGATTAGCCTGAAGCTAATTACATACAATGCTAACTGTGCCACCAAGTATGTAGTAGTATATATAAATGTAGCTATTATTGTTGTTATATGCACATCCTCTATATGAAGTGTTTATTTTATGCCACAAGTAACACTATTCTCATTGTTTTGTCTATTTTACTAGGCAAGGCAAATTTATTTATAGAGCACATTTCATGTACAGGACAATTCAAGGTGATTTACATTGCAGAAAAGTACATTAAAACAGAAGAGAAAAACAAGTCTAAAATCAAGATTACTAGATGTAATTTTGGTACATTTTTGTTAAAGTATTGTAAATGTCGGTAAAATAACTGTACCTATGGTGATATCTGTGCCCACACTTGTATAAGCTTGCCTGCAATCAGTCAATATATGCAGGAGCAGAGGAAAGTTTGTGCCTATGCATATCTGACAAATATTCCCCTTGTCAGGCCTCTTACGTCACAATGAGTCCATTTAAATGACCATCAAAATCAGATACCTGGGAGTAATCAGATAATTGTAATACGCAAGGCAAGGCAAATATTGCACATTTCATGTACAAGACAATTCACAAGTGTTTTACATAAAACATTGAAAGCATGACAGCGGTGTGAAGAGGTAATGTAGAATAAAAAACAAGAGAAAGGGAGAAATAAATTATATTAAAAACAGTATTAAAAACATGATCAAGTTTAAAACTTCTAGCTTAAAAGAAATAGTGCAGATTTGGACTTTTAAATAGAAACTGTGTTAATGCAGCAGAGAACAGGTCGGTATTTAACCTGGATTTAAATAAACTGAATGTTTCAGCTTATCTGAGGCTTTCTGGGAGTTTGTTCCAGACATGTGGGGCATAGAAGCTGAATGCAGCTTCTCCATGTCTGGTTCTGACTCTGGGAACTGATAAGAGACCAGATCCAGATGACCTGAGGGGTTTGTATGTCAAGAGGTCATTCTTAAGGTGATAGTAGGCTGACTTTGTGATTCCCTTAATGTGTTTTTCAAAATTTAGGTCTGAGTCCATCACCACTTTTCAGATCCCTGAGCCAGGCTCTGCCAGAGGTTTTTCCTTCCTGTTAAAAGGGAGTTTTCCTTTCCACTGTCGCTGTGATCATGCTCAGGATGGGGGATTGCATCGAAGTCAAGATTTGATGCAATCTGTTGGTTTTCCTTAGCTAGGATATTTGTTATGAACTGGCTTGTATGAATACCGATTGGATGACAACAGATTGGCTTGAATTGCTTGTCTGTGAAGTGCCCTGAGATGACATTGTCATTAATTAGTACAATACAAATAAAGCTGAATTGAATTAAATTGAAATGTCACAGCTGTTAACATCATCCGCCAAAATCCACTTTATCCTCCTTATTCATGAAGATTCTGATAATTTTCAAGCCTGACATTTGAATGATGGGAGCACGATGACTGTCCATTTTCGGGAATGTTAGCTTTCTGAACAACAGTGTCTGGGTTCAGTTAGGGTCAGTTAGTTATTTGCACATTCTTTGCACATTCTAAAATTACAGCCCCCCGCCCCTCACCCATAAACGAATGCTGTTGAGCTAGATTAGAATTCTCGTTGCCAAAGCCCAGATCTACGCCATTCCTGTCGAGTGTAGACAAAGGTCTGTGACCGAAGAGTTCATCAAGCATATCAAAATGGGCATGTTGCAGGTTCTGATCTGCTGGTGTTATTTCCCCATTTAGCTCGATGATAAGCTTCCATTAGAAACTTCTAGCGTTTTGACCGATCTGGTCAACGGTGCTCATATAACCTGCCTTAGTCAGCTTCACGGCTGATCACGGCAACTCTATTTAATCAGAGTGTTTCCAGTTGGTGCGCTGCACAGCATTTCTGTAGCACCCCTGAAGTGTTGCGCCTCTTCCCCCAAAATACACATCTGTACTATTTTTCCCACTTGGAAACCGTGTCAATCTAGAGCAGAGATGAAGGTTCAGGCAGGAAGTCAGTTGATGAAAAGCAAAGTTGATTTTAATAATAAAACACTATGTGCAGACATTGGATCTCCTTTTACTTTGAAACATCAAGATTACATCATAACCAATGGCACGGGCACAAAGTCGTCAAGTGAGAGAAGGTCTCACGTGACACTTCACACCATGGACGACAAAGCATTTATCTTGGAGGTGGAAAATCACACAATTTAGTATGATTTCAAACATCACTACTATAAAGAAATAAAGAGCAATCACATGAGCTCTGGTTGGACTGGCCACATAACCTTTTGCTGGTTTATTGTTCTCTTTAAATGCCCATAAGTGTACCAACTGTTGTGCAACGTTGCAATCCTTGCATGATTGAGTGAACTGGAGAATCCAGCCGTGGCAGAGACGCTACGCTCTGAAACCCTCCTGGTGTAACAGGGTGCGTGGCGGAAAGCTTGGTGTTACCACTTTGTGGCACTTTCGCGACACTTCCGTGTTTGGTTGAAGGGTGTCCCCATTTTGGTATTTTCTCCCGTCGAGGAGATGGAAAATATTCAGGGTTTTCATTTCTTGGAGCATGCAAGTTGTCTCCTCCTCATTCCAGAAATGACTTTTCATTTGTCCCCGCTACTACACACCATCACAGTTTTTTTTTCTTTTGTTCTGCTTGGGTTATGACTGTGTCAATTCTGTCTTTTTAAAGTATCATTAGATAAATAAAACAATGTGTGTAATGTTGGGACGTTTTTTTAAATTTAAACAAAATAAAAACTAAAAGACCTTTAAATAATGCAAGACAATATTTTATTCTCAGCAGAACATAACAGCTGTCTAAACTGAGAAATAGTTGCCACAGTTCATGTTTACCATGGTGTAGCATCTCCTCTTCTTTTCAGAATAGTTTGTTGACATCTGGGCTTCGAGGTTATGAGTTCCTGGAGTTTTGGTGATGGAATTTGGTCCCATTCTTGCCTGTTATATGTTTCCAGCTGCTGAAGAGTTTGTGTTCGTCTTTGACAAATTTTTTGTTTAACAATGAGCCAAATATTCTCTATTGATGAAAGGTCTGGACTGCAGGCACGCCAGTTCAGCACCCAGACTGTTCTCCTGTGAAGCCATACTGTTGTAATAGTTGCAGTATGTGGTTTAGCATTGTCCTGCTGAAATACACAAGGCTTTCCCTGAAATAGACATCATTGGGATGGGAGCAGATATTCCTCTAAAACCTTTATATACTTTTCAGCATTCATAGTTTCTTCCAAAATATGCAAGCTACTGTATGCACTTATGCACCCCCTTAACATCAGAGATGCTGGATTTTGAAATGAACACTGATAACATGCTGGAATATCTTCCTCCTCTTTTGCCCGAAGACCAGGGGCATCCAATAAAGGTCCTTGGCCTTGTCCCATGTGCACAGAGATATCTCCAGTTCATCTGATCTTTTGCTGATGCCATGCACTGTAGATGATGAGAGTTGTATTTTTCAATTTGAGGTTGAGGAACATGGTTTTTAAAGTATTCCACAATCTTTTCACCCACTCTTTCACAGATTGGAGAGCCTCTGTCCATCTTTATTTCTGGGAGGCTCTGCCACTCTAAGACATCCCCTTTATAGCTGATCATGTTACAGACCTGATATCAATTAACATAAATACTTGCAAGATGTTCTCCCAGCTAACCCTTTTCTTTTTTTACTTTTTCTTTTTCAGCCATTTGTTGCCCCTGTGCCAATTATCTTGAGACCTGTAGCGAGGATCACATTTGACATGATCTCATTTTGTGCATATAATTTTCAAATATCTCACTTTATACATTTTGTATATTATGTTTTATCTATTGTGAATAAAAATTGGTTCATGCGATCTGAAGCTCTTTTAATTTACATTATGTTCAAATTTAAAAGACGTCTCAACATTTCTGGAATTCAAGGCCCCATGTATCAATCGCTCTTACGCACAAATCTGTGCGTATTTCATGCGTGAGAACATCTTTACACAAAGTGTGGAATTTACCATTTTGTACTTTTATTTAGAAATGTTCCTAAATATAAGTACAGCTCTGACCGTGCATATGAACAGAATCTAGTGGTAGAACAGGGAAACTACATCATGTCTGCAGGTGTTGCAGCGATCTCTGTCATTCTTTATTTCGGCAAAATAATAATTATTCCATTAGTAACCTAATCTTTAGGAAAAATAAACGTGATACAGGTGAGAACTGAGCATGATTGATCTGACATTAACAAATGATATTTCAAGCTTTGCGCTCCGACGTGCTTCATCAGGCAATCAGCTGATCGGAGCTATGAGATCATTTCTGATCAGATGTTGCTTGCCGAAAGAGTACGTGTTAGAGTTTTACTGTAATATGGGAACTATGTTACAACATTATATTGACTACTATTCCAATGAATGTCCAAGTGGTTTTGGTCACCTGCATGAGACAGGAAAAAGGTTGGACATTCCCTGTCCATCACTGAGCTCCATTACAGCGTCCGCGCTGGATGCTTCTTTTCTCCGGGTCCAAAACACATTTATCTCTCTGAAACTAATGTCAGATGAAAGCAGTGCTGCTGTGGTGCTAGGAATAAGTGTGGAAGTTATGTCAAATCAAGTCTCCTTCATTTCTACAAAACATCTAAAACCAACATCTCTAACCAAAGAGCTCCAGGAACATTAAGGAGGAAGTTCTCTTGATTCTGTCCTCCAACTGCAGACGCCTCTCATCTGTGCTGCGATTTGAAAAAAAAGAAAAGAAAGAAAAACAATCTAGATTTTTTTTCAATGGTTTGAAATGGGATGATATAACAATTTCTTTCTTTTTAAAAAACTGAAAAATATCTCCCTTGATTCCGTATCATTTACTTCTTGCATTTCTCTCTGCAGTGTTTATTTATGCTGTTTAACTTTTTTACCCAGTGTTTCAGATGATTCTTAAATAATATTCATCTCCTGCACTTAAACCCAGGTTGTAATTAAAGGATCATTTTTCCCCCTTACTATATCCACATAATTGTTTAATCCCAATTGAAGAAGTGTGTTACATTTTTATCCAGTCACAATATGTAATATTCAATTACCCTTGCAATTTGCCTGAATGCATCTTACCATTTGTATTATTACAGATGAAAGAAGAGAAGTGGGGTGGGGGGTAGCACTGCTGAAGTGAATAGTGGCAAATCTGTTTGCCTTTTGCTCCATCAAGAAAAGCCCGAATCAGCTTTTGTACATCTTGACATCTTTACCACAATATGGTTAATGGGTCATTTTGAGCTTGTCCAGTGAAGATGTATCAGGCAATTCTTGTATAAACCTGTCCTCATCTTTATCTTCTTGCTGCAGCTTTTCTTCCTTACTGGCAAGAAGAAAATAAAAGGGAAAAAAGAAGAAAGTCTCCTCAATCATCTGACGTTTCAAGCGATTGCAATATCAGCAAAATGAGCTTGAGTAAATATACTGTGGTATAGATCGGTCATGCATTTCCATTTTAGTAGATTAAGTGGAATGGTGTGGGGGTGGTGAGCCTTTCGACACCATCATCAAAAGTGTCAATCATTAATCTCTTCAAACACATACACATATCCAAAGATGTGCACAAAAGAAATGAAGACGATGGAGCAGCTGGTCGCCCGTTCCATCAGACCACAAGTTCAGCAGGCTGAGGACCCTCTCCAGTTTGCATACAGGGAGAAAGTGGGGGTTGAGGACGCCACCCTCTTCCTCCTCCATTGAATCCACACACACCTGGACCAGGAAAGCGGCACTCTGAAAATTATTTTCTTTGACTTCTCTAATGCCTTTAACACCATCCAGCCCTTACTCTTACCCTTACAGCCCTGCAGGACAAGCTGACCAGGATGCAGTTCGACGCCCACCTCGTGTGCTGGGTCATGGACTACCTCACTGACAGACCGCAGTTTGTCAGGCTGAAGGACGGCACATCAGACACTGTGACCAGGAGCACAGGAGCACCACAGGGTACTGTCCTGTCCCCCCTCCTCTTCACCCTGTACACAGCTGACTTCCAGTACAACTCTGAACTGTGTCACGTCCAGAAGTTCTCGGATGACACAGTGATTGTTGGCTGCATTAGGGAGGAGCAGGAGGGGGAATACAGGTATCTAGTAAAGGACTTTGTGATGTGGTGTCTCCAGAACCAGCTGCACATCAACACTTTGAGGACCAAGGAGATGGTACTGGACTTCCACAGGACGAGACCGCCAAGACAGCCCTCATAGAGGATCAGGAGGTGGAGGTGGTGTCGTCCTATAAGTACTTTGGTCTGCAGCTGGACGACAAACTGGACTGGTCGGTGAACTGTGACCATCTTTGCAGGAGGGGGCAGAGCAGGTTGTATTTCCTGAGGAGGCTGGCAGCCTTTAACCCCTGCAGAAAACTGCTGCAGATATTCCACCGGTCTGTGGTTGCCAGCACTCTTGTTTATGCTGTGGTGTGCTGGGGAGGAAGCACCAGGAAGAGAGACACAACAGACTGGACAGAGTGATCAGATGTGCTGGCTCTGTGGTGGGGATGGAGCTGGAGTCTGTGGTGGATGTTGCAGGGAGGAGGACGTTGGACAAACTGCTGAACATCATGGATGTCAGCCACCCTCTGCATGCCACCATTACGGCACAGAGGAGCTCTTTCAGCAGCAGGCTGCTGTCTCTGAGCTG
>JBBBVU010000010.1:15021207-15034869 GCA_037177055.1 Atherinosoma microstoma
TGTAGTCTAGAACTAGTTAATCTGAAGTTAAATAACAACTCAGAAAGCCATGAGATTAGCGTGGATTAAGTTAAAACAGATTAGCTTAGTCCTGGTTTAATTTAAACCCTGAACGCGAAACCGGCCCAGAGAGTTTATCTTAATCTCCATTTTGTAATGAAGTTAACAGCAGAGCTCTGTGTTGTCTAGTTTTTTAGCTACGGTGCTTTGAAAACATGTAATCTGACTTCTGAGGGTTAACTTCAGAAGATAAAACTCTTACTGAGCATTTGACTCTTATAAAGTGATCAGCTCGTGTTCTGGAGCTCATTACATGTTCTATTTCCAAGGCTTTGTCACACAATGATTCCTGGAGTATGATTTAGCTCACCTGCATCATTTTCCTCCTGTAGCCTATCTTTACCAGTGACTGTAAAAATCCCTCGGTTCCGCGCAGAAGCGCCACAATTCAAGTATATGGGAGCGGTCCCACTATGCGCATGCAGCGCCGTCGTTTTCCGCTTCTAGCTAAAGAACTGCGGATACTCGCGCTGCAGGCCCACCGTGCAGTGTATTGTGCGACTTGTCATATTATTCTGGCACGGCATTGTCCTATGATTTCTCAGCGTGAGAAAAGCTACATGCGGCGTGTGAGCGTGGGAACAAGCCAAAATGCGTGTGTCTCACGTCCAATGCGTGAGAGTTGGGAGCCCTGATAATGTGATTTTAGACAACTTATGTTATGTTTAAGAATTGCTCTCACACGCTAAACTAGCATCTCCTTTGTCTAACTTGGCACCATTTTAGAATTCCAACATTCACAATCATTTTGATTTGTCTTTTAACTAATCCAGACACAAGAAGGAACGTTGAACAATTCCTTTGTTTTACTGTATCTAATTTGTTGTTGCTTAGAAATGTTAACACATGTGGCTACATAGACAGAGGAATAGCCTACATGTTCACTGGTTATGGTAATGGTAGCCATCTTGTGACTCCACCACCTCCATGGCAATGACAGCCATCTTGTGACCTCCTTGTTCCCATAGAAACAGTGGCCATCTTGTGACTTCACCAGCCACATGGTAAAGTCCCCCATTCCGGCCCAATTGTTTTTACTACCTCAATTTTTATCAACACCCTCACACACAGAACACATCCACACACACACACACATCCACATACAATCGTCCTCACACCAACAACGGTTATAGTTTTTCTTTATTGTACAGTTACTAGCATTTGTATATCGTGTGGTAGAGTGAAACTATAGTTAAGTGATTTAATAATCACTGTACTTTACTTTAATAAATGTGTTATATTTTAAAAGATGTTGTTTGTGATTATAGTGTATGTATATTGTGATAATTGCTGTTTGCGAAGGTCAGTGCTTGGATTCATAGCCTTCATTATCTGCACTGGGCGTTTCATATCTTACCAAGATTGACGCGAACAGAGACAGACCCTCGAGACTGATATTAAGGTATAGATATTAGTTCTGGAAATCTTCCAGTGGTGCAGTGTAGGTAATGTTTTACATAGATTTTTATTGAATATTAAACATTTTCCAAAGACACAAAAAAAAAGGCAAATAATTGTACTTAGAATTTGAAAACATATTTTTATCTGTTACAGTGGTTTTTATTTTATCTATACCTTTTGTTGTAGTTGATTTGAATTTGTTTTAATGTGTTATTTTTATGTTCTGTAAAGCACTTTGTAACATTTGTTTTGAAAAGTGCTCTATAAATAAAGATTTTTATATCATATTGCAGTTTGTTGGAATTGAGAGGGTTGAGACATAAATAAGAAGAGGTGATATTTTGAAGAAACTCGCCCAAAGAGAGATGTACTGAATATTTACACTAAATACTATGATGCAAAATGGAGTTAATGATGATTTCAGTCTAAGATGTTTCCTGACCTGAGATTGTTCATTTCAGTGATACATTCTTCACAAAAGTGGTTTGTAACTAAGAGTAAGAGTGCCTTGTGTAATGTGACTAAGATGATTGGACAATGACCAATAAGCTGAAACCTGTATAGCATCAAGTGCTGGTGTATAAATCATGTGCTTGACCTTGTCAGAATTGAAGACGCTCTGATGAAGGCTTTGTGCCGAAATGCGTAAGCGCGTCTTGTATCTGTGATGTGAGCCAAGAAACGACTCAAATGTGAGTACTGCTGTTTTGTTTGGGATGTGCTACCCTTTTTTCATTTTCATTTTACTTTTTTCTTTCTTTTCATATCATTCTATTTGAGCCTTTGTTTTTATTCATTGTCTTATTTTTTTTTTTAAATGTTATCCGCACCTCACTGTTATATTTTTTTAATGTTTTATGTGAAGCACTTTGAATGGTCCTGTAGATGAAATGTGCTATACAAATAAACCTGTCCTTGCCTTTCCTTTAAGCCTGCTTCCTGTCTACAGTATGATTGTTGTATAACAATCTTCCCTGCCACAGTCAGACTGATGGCAATACAAAACCACTGAATGTGCAATTCTTTAATCAACGAGGATTTTTTTTGATTGATGTGCAATAGTAGCTGTGTTTTTATATATATTTTCTATTTTTTCTCACTAATGCCTTATTTCTTAATTTTTTAACTTCTTACTTTCCCTAATGCTGCAGTGATTTTTATATTTTGTATATCTGCTTTTTAACTTAAGTTTATTTAGGGGTGAATATGTTAGAGCCCTGCACAATGTGTCTGGACCAATGTGTCTGGACCGTCCTATTATGCACAAATGGCAAATTAAGACCTTGAACCTACAATCTGCACTACAATTATCAATCCATCCATTCATCCATCTGCTTATCTTAGTTGGGGCATGGAGATAAAAGGTCCGGGAGGGAAACTCAGAAACCCCTCCCCCCCAGCAACACTCTTTTCAGCTCCTCTTGGGAAACCCTGAGGCATTCCAAGGTCAGAAGAGAACTGCAATCCCTCTAGCATGTTCTGGGCCGCCCCACAAGGGCCTCCATGCCCAAACAGCCAGTTTGAGAGACTGGGAATAGGAACATCCAGGCCTCTGCCTTCACCTGCCACCAAGATCTTAATACACTAATCTCAAATTTCATTGTGCCATCTTGTGGCTTAAGTCACCAGACATCCGTCAGCAAGCTTCCACCTTGCAGGCCCAGTTCCTGACATTTTAATTTTTCTGGGTGCAGTGATTCTATTGTCACTCTATCAAGGTGTTTGATTAACTCTTAACTGCCTTTCCTAAGACCCTACCAGGGACGTGTTTTTGGGCTGACTGTTTATTCATTGGAATGACAAGTCCGAAAGATTGAGTACATCAGCGGCCCTACTAACAGGTCGCCAGCTGGCTCAAATTTTAAAACTCCTCCCCCTTTTGTTGTGGTCCCTGTTTCTAAGTATTTCTTTTGTCCAAATAGTACAGGCTGAGAAGTTCAAAACAGTAAGAGGCGGTTCTTTGAGGACAAAAACTGCAAGGAATGTGTTTCATGAAAAAGCTCCAGAGATCATCCACATGAAGAGCAAAAAAGTGTAAACAGGCTAAAGTTGACTCCGCAAAAAGGGTAAAACATTGTTCAGTCATTAAAAACTACATTAAACACGCCCATGACTTCCCGCATGTACTGTAGCTGAACTACAAATAATTTCCTTGAACTACAAGATGAGGTCACTTCCCGTATTTAGGACATTCCCTTTCCTGTAGGAGCCGTCTTATGTTAATTTGTTTCAGGATTTCTATGTGTTTTTCCACTTGTAGATTTGTCTCGACATTTGTGCAAATGTTTAATATTTTGTAAATTTGTCTATTAAAATGCAAATTTGTTTCCTAAGATTTATTTCATGAAATAGAAATTTGTTTTCAAAATGTAATTTCGTTTTCATGTTTGTTAATTTTTTTAAAAATGTAAATGTGTTTTGCACTTCTCAGCCACCGTACAATAGTCAGCACAATACTTTCTTTCCTGACCACCGGCCCATGAAACATGTTGATCTGCAGCCTATTGGTTCTGTTTGTAACTGACACCAGGCATTACCAATCAGATAATTTATACCCCTTTTGCCTATGTGTCAGTGGATGCAGGTACCTGTCAGTACTGAGGAGAGAAAACGGAGAAGAAACTTAGAGAAACTGTGATTTTTTTTTTCTTTTTTAAAACATGTTTTGAAATTAACAAAAATGATTGACAGTTCGACTGAAACAAGGCCTTCATCATCTGTGGTAAGGTGCACTGCTTTAACATCACTGAGGTTCTGTTCTGAGTAAAGAGACCCATTAGACCCAGTAAGTCTGATCCATTTGAGCCAGTTAGCGGTGAACACACCAACTGTTTACAAAATGATGATGAAGTGATGATAACGCGACAAAAAACTACCACATTAGTTTGTCTCCTTACATTAATGAAATTAGTTGATGACATCAGACTTTCCAACAGGAGAACAGCTGGTTAACTTGGTTGTGTTCACTGGTTAAAACAGATCTTAAATTTAGTTGTTTTATGTTTTCCTAAACTAAATTGTCTTATTAAAAGTGAGAACATTATTTCTTACCATCATCCATCAACATTAACAGTGAGACAGCAGCTTTCTGATTTTCTTTATTATCTATAAGTTATTGGTTGTGGACTAATAGTTTTGGGTCAAAATGTGTTAGAGGCAGCCTCTGTGTAGGTGTTTATGTACAATGTACAGACGTAAAATACTTTAAGATATTTTATTATTATTATTTAGCCTATACTTGTCCATAATGTTAATTTGTCCATAATGCAGCTGTTTGCCTCTTTACCAAGAAACAATAATTCTGGACATGACTGAAACATTGTTTTGTTTGTTTGTTTAATACAAGAAAAAAAATCTCATTTTAATCTTTAGTTAAACCTGAGATAACATCTCCAGAAGAGAAGAGCCGGCAACAGACGCTATTTCCACTTTGTCCAGGAACAGTTTTTATCTGATCCATAATTTCTAATGTCTGTTCTATTTTCTCTCTTTCTCCATCAAACACAAAGTAGGGAATACTGCTCTAACATTCATTATGCTGGGGTATAGATTTATATTTTATTATTAACAAATTACAGTATTGATGTAATGGTCTCTGGGTTTTGGTTTATAGTCTTTTGTTGTTTTTTGGTCTTGTTTCCTGTTTCATTTTGTTGAGGTTAGTCCTTTGTGTTCTGTATTACCTTACTTCCTGCTTACTTGTTATATCACCTGGTTTCATTTGCTTATTGCCTCACCTGCTTCTTGTTTGTAATCACTCCCCTCCAGTATTTAAGCTCCCGGATTTCCATTGTCCTTTGCCAAATCATTGTTCTTTTTCTTGTGTGGTGGCGCATCACATTGTTTCTCTTGTTTGTCTGTGTTTCGGGTGTCCAGCTTGGATTTTTCTTTATAGCCTATTGTGCATTTTTATTACTGCATCGTGTCATTTTCCGGCACAAACAACCCTTTTATAGCACTATCAAATAACTGTTACCTTCAGTTGTTTTGAAAATGCTGTATAAAGAAAAGAAAAAAACAACTCAAAAGAAATTCAACTTGCAGCATGTAAATGAAGCCTTGAAAATTCGCCTCTGTGTCTTTTAAGATTCTGACCCTTTCTGACACGCCCCCTTCAGCACTTGCTGCAGCAGAGAGTGGGAGGGGGGGAATGCTCTGCTGAGCTGGGCAATGGAGGGGGAGGGGCTTTGCAAAATAGGAGGTGCTATGTAGTAGCAGTTGTTTTTGCTCTGCTCGATGGCTTACTCAGGAAATTCAGGGATTTCTGAAATATGCATGAATGAGTGAAAGCACCCTGCGGGGCATGTTTTAGGGTGAGGGAATGACCTGATAACATGATAAAAGGCTTAAAAAAGTCAATTTTGTATATTACCCCCCCTTTTTAACCTTCCATCATTGCATCTGTCTGCCTCCTGCCCTGTCTGCATTTGAGTCCACTCCCTCCACATTCCGTGACAATTGGAAGTATTTAATGTGTATGCAATGTTTTCATCAGCTCCTTTTAACCGGAACTCTTATTTTGAAATGTGAAACACCGGAACAGGATGTGCATGTAAATGTTGGCGCATTGACTCTGTATTGTAGCTTGAGCAGCGGTTCTGTGAGCACGTAATAGAGCCAGCTAATGCCGG
Organism: Atherinosoma microstoma; assembly: GCA_037177055.1. Classification (NCBI taxonomy): domain Eukaryota; kingdom Metazoa; phylum Chordata; class Actinopteri; order Atheriniformes; family Atherinidae; genus Atherinosoma; species Atherinosoma microstoma. Next base: position 15,027,300 of record JBBBVU010000010.1, read on the forward strand.
CAGTTCCTGCACACCTTGTGTGATCCAATTATTAATAACAGCAAGCCATACCAGTGTATACTCTGTTTCCTGCCAATCAGATTGAGACCCCAGTCCACCCCTGTTGACGAATCAACTCTCGGGACATACGGTTTTCAACTCCCCTCTACAATGTCAATGTGGTGATTCTACAGAGGGGTATATCACTCATTTTAGGACACGAAACAGTCTATCGAAGATAAAAACATAAAACAATAATTTTTAATAGCCTTTTATTTTCTTTGCTGTCCATTGCTGTCCATAGCGCCAAGTTAAGTGCCTGTAAGGAATGACATGAAATGACACAATTTCGTTGAGGTGGCATCAACAGCATCAGGCAACAAAGCTGAAGAAAAGTGTTCTTAATTTCTTTAAGTAACAACTGTGTCACAACAGGGACACAAAGTATTTAAAGATGCATAAGCAGAAATAAAAAAAATTCAAACTGTTGAGACAGAGGCATGGAGGCATGCATGATTTAGGTATCTCATGTCTCAGTGTGCAGCGGGTACAGTCACACGTCAAGGATCTCAGATGTCAGTCAGTGCTATTTTCTGGGATCAGGGCTGCTCATCAAGGGAGCCACTAGCTTTAGGGGGTGCCTGAGAGGAAGAAGCATTTGACAACCACTCCTCATCTCCTTTGATAAGTCTGTCACTGACATCCAATGCGTCTTTCAATTATTCACCAAAACACTGCAAACATTGCACTAACCACCTGGTGGTGAGAATAGACTAACAGAGGCTGTAGAGGGACTCTACAGAAGCTGACGCACGCAATATGCTCTTTGCAGCTATTTCTAAACTGTGATTCATTTGCTCACACTTTCTGTGTAGGAATCACATGTGACAAACCATGATACAAATGTGATCCTATAAAACACACTGGAATAAATTATAATGGAGGAGCAGATAATATATGACTGTATATGTTGTGCTCTGTAGACTAAATGTTACGAGTATATTTAATTTCAAGGTGTAAATCTTAGATTTTCTTATGAAAGGCTTTCTTTAAGTGAATGTATTTTTGTTTTAGGTACCCTCCAGGCTATGAATCCAGAGGTTTGCTTCTGGAATGACAGCTGTCAAAATTGCTCAAATTTGCTCAAAGAGGCTAAAGGCCCTTAGGTCTGAGCAAGGGACCCACTGAGCTAGGAAATACATAAAAAAAACAGTTTTCAGTTATATCAACAGCCAACAGCATTGAACAGAGAGAGTAAGTGTTTGTTTTGCATGTGTTTCGGTGCCATTTGGTATGCTAATGCTCCCCTAATGTGCTGCTGGTAGAAATTTTCTTTCCTGTTTCAGGAATCATGCTGACATCCTTTAGGGCACTATAGACAATACAGGAAACACCCATATTGCATTTTCTTAATGCTTAGCTTTTCAAAGGCAAAGATGATTCAGATTTATTTTGATGGAACCTTAAAATATGCACTCCATGTTGTGAAATCATTAAGTTACAATACTGTACAGGAGTTGAGCTGTACTTAAGTCAGTCAAAAAAATGTGCAATGGTTTACTGAAACGTAAAACATAGATGTTAGAACTATAAAGGTAAAAACAGAGTTCATATAAGCTTGAAAGTATTTGGTTTGACCACCTTTTGTCCATCCAAAGTTCTTTTGATGTTGGCTGCCTTTTTCGTTCCATTCTCTGTTGAGATTATTCCACACGGCTTCAATAATATTGAGCTCCAGTTTCTGGACTTCACAAGAAAAAAACAATGGGGAAAAAAAACAACTTATTTTTCTGAAAATGTTCAGGTTCAAGGACAGGACTAAAATAAGTGAAAAAGCAGCCACTGTCCAGCAGTCAATTTGTCTATTGAATTTGGTGACAGTGATATGTCTCAGAAAAATATGGACAGATTAATCTTTATATTTGTGTTGCCTTCCCGCTTCTTTTAAAAACATGTGGGAACTGAGGAAACCAGTTGCTGGACCTTTGGAAGATGTGGTGTTTCATTTTTATGACATATGATTCCAGCTGCTCATGGGTCTTGAATCTTCATTGTAAATTGTGTTTCATAATGCGGCAAAATTATTGAAAGGTCTGAACTGCAGGCAGGCCAGTCTAGCACTTGGAAACTACTATGGCAAAGCAATGTCATTGTAATAGATACAATATGAGATTTAGCCTTCACCTGCTGAAATATGCAAAGCCTTAAGAAAATCTGGAGGGGAGCATATGATACTCCTCTGTATATACCTTGCATCACTCATAGGCCCTGATTTGTCAAAAGTTCGCGCCTCTTAAAACACTTGATAGCATGCTGCAGCTGATTTACCAACCTAGCGCAAAGCCGAATGCGCCTGTAAAACTGGCAAAATAGCGCCTCAATGCATTTTGCGCTTTTGCCCTGAATGAATATGCAATCTGGGGGTTTCTGCCAGAACGCGCAAAATACTGGGAGGAGTAGATGCAAATAAATCAGCTTTGCATAGCAACATGATTTACTAAACGTGGAACTGTGCTGGCTGTTTTTGCGCCTATATTTAGCATTTCTGAAAGGCAGGCGTTAACTGGCTCAGATGCGCACAAATGGCTGCAGTTTTGGATGCGCATCAGTCTGATTCAGAATATTTTCTCATGAGCGGTGGGTGGCGAGGACTGAACTTATGGAACAAAATCTTTACATAAAAACTGATCATTTGTTTGAATGTTAAGATTACACTTGTTTAGACAAACGTCAAAAGGAGACGCGTTTATATTTTCTATGTCAATAACAACTACGGTGTCATTAACAGAACATGTTTCAATTTTTGCACATACTTACAACCGGTTCTAGCGTGTCTTGCCCCGGATTTCCAGTTAGGCTATCTGCCCTTTGAAGAAAGTGCGCTGCACCTGTTGCTCAATATTGGTCAGAGGAATCTCCTCTGTCGGCCCACCAACTTCCTTATTTGCAGAGGTTTTACTGTGTTTTTTTCTTTTTCTTCATTTAATATCTTTTCTTAACCTCATCTGGGGCCTCATTTATCAACTGTGCATTGAAAATGTTCTAAATTCCTACGTAGGACTAAAATTTAGAGTGTGCTTAAGTAAAAAAAAAAAAGATTTAATCAAACGTTCGTACACACTGGTGTAAGTACTTTCTGATGATAAATCCCACCTGTTCTAAACTACCCTGCTCATGCATGTTCAGGATCATTTGCATTCTGCCACGACTCCAATTGACCATATATGGTAGTGGGAATTCCTTTAAGAAGTGTGAATGGGCTTTTCCTCTCTCTAAAATCATGGAAAAGAAGATTAACTTTACTGGTACTGGTTGGAGAAGTGAATAGGGATCAGAAATTGCTTTTTGGATCACTCAATGCAGGTGTTACCAACAAAAGAAAAAATTTGGCTTGGGAGAAAGTAACGGCTGCTGTCAATTCTGTTGGGTCAGAGGACAGAGCAGTTTCCAAAATAAAAAAGAAATTGTTCGACATAAACCTCTACACCAAAAAACGCGCCACAGACATGAGAAATCCGCTACTGGAGAAGGACAAGCAGAAACTTGTCCTTCACCCATGGATACATGCATTGTGGGTATAATCGGGGATACAGCACTCTGTGGGATTACTCCTGATGAAGACACAGATGCTCACACGGCTGTACCATCTACCACTCACACTACAGATAAAACAAAGGCTGGACTGAGGTGTTACACATTTTATTTAGTTTGATTTATGAAGATTATAAATCATGATAATGTGGTGGTCTTTCACACAAACTCAAGCCAGTCCCGCCTGCACTCAGGAGCAGGAGGAGCCGGGGCTGGTGGAGCAGCAGGGAGAGGTGGTGGAACCAAGGCGGCCGGGGCCCTCCCAACCTCATTCGATCCATCCTGAAGGGGAGAGGGTGTTGACGGAGGCAGTGCTGCACAACCAAGAAGAAAAAAACAAATACATTATTGAAATAAAGGCAACGGGGGTCATTAGCCACAGCTTCAGTGGATATCCCCGATCACCTATAGATGTATTATAATTAATCACATGAATCCGGGAACTAATTTCTGAAATGCTGTAACACTCACCAATCAGCCAGCCATCCTCAACCTCAAATGAAAACGGAACAACAACTAAAAAGCACAGACTCTCGCCAAGCCATTATAATTGTTTTTAGCCAATGATTGTAGGCATTATTTTTTAGTTAGAAGCTCTAATGGCAAAAATATCCCTAGAGTGAAAAATCCTTTAAAAAAAATTCCTGGATCCAGGTGCCAATCCAGATCACCCCCAAAATCTAATAACTTGTTTCTTATTGCATTTCTAAGATGTCCTGAAAATCTCATCGAAATCTGTCCATAACTTTTTGAGTTATGTTGCTAACAGAGAAACCAACGCTGGCGAATACGTGACCTCTGCCTTGGCAGTGGTAATAGTAACAGCTCTCCAAATTGGACCTTGTCAGCTAGCACCTGAGGAGAACAGCAAGGTGAGAATAGAGGAGGCAGAAAATGCCCTGCACATAACATTTAGGTTTTATTCTTAAACTGGGGTTATCAAACATGGTCAGGAGAGCTGTAAGTGATTAACAACCCCTGCCCTGAGAAACTAAATGGCATATTTCAATGTGAGGTATTAATGGAATTGAAAACCAGTATACATAAAAATACTAACATGTGATCTAGATGGTGTGGCACAGAAGAGAAGCCAAGTTGACTAAAGTTATCTTTGAATTAATGTCAACATTCTTGAATGAATAGCAACATCCATCCCTTCAGGTGTGCCAGCAGACATCTCACCTTGGTTGCCAAATGGTTCAGAGACGGCAATGCTGCCATTGTGTTATGTCTTAGTTTGACCTACTTATAAATAGTCTTGAGTCTTAGGAAAAAGGACAACATGAAAATTGACAGATTATTTTTTTTTCAATCCTTGGCTGTTGGGAAGCCTCCACTGTGAGATTTTGTTTAGCAGTACTTTTTCTCTCTCAAATTCCACAATGGCAACAAGTCCACAGACAAAGACAAAAATCAATGGATTTTCTTTACCAGCTTCCAGAGAGGTGCTTAGCGTCACAGCATGCTTGCCTGAGGTGAACATCCCTGAGTGTATTATGGTGTTGCTCCATTGCCCTGTTCACATCCGCAAGCTGTTCTATACCCATTTGAAGTGAAGCAAACAGGGTTTTAACAACTATCAGCACAAGTGTGAATAGCCTCTTAGGCCCTTCTCGCTCTATTTCATTAAAATGGTTGTTCTTCTCAACTGAGCATCTTTTTGTTCAAGTGTAAGTATTAAGAGGAGTGTTTACATAAAAAGAAAGGTGTGTCGCACTGCACACTGAGGCAAAATTTAAAGCCAACAGTTTGGCTTTTTTCAATCCTTTATTGTGAAAACTCTTGAACCCCATCAATTTATCACTGCGGATATGTTCACTGCAGAGTTAAAAATTACATCACAGCAGATGAGAGGGCATTCTTCTCTCTTTCCTTTTATTATTTAATCTCACCGGTGACAGGGACTTCAAACTATCATTGTTGCCCCGGGTTGAAGTGAGATTCAAACATTCTTCCTCTGTGTGATTGAGGAGCCTCATAAACCGCACTCATCTCAGAAATATCCCTTTGGTCCTTCGGAAAACCCTCCTTTCCACCAGAGTATTGCAGAGGGTGTAATTCACTTTACAATATCAAATAATCGTGATTCTTGTCTCCGAGCTAACTTGTCGGGCACAAGTTTATGGCGTTTAAAAGGAGAGGTGAGCTGCTAGCAGGACAGTTCCTAAGCTGTGGCCCAAAGGTGATGAGGCCCAAAGTGAAGCTTTGCCTTCAGGTCATTGAGCAATAATGAGTGTTATCAAGTAAGTGCCAGAAGACAGGTAACACTTGTGGAATTTATGAGAGGCCTTGCAGGATGACCTTAAGCATGACCAGCCATTCTTCTTCAGTGACAGGACTAAGGCTCCAAAAAGACTAATATGGCAGCATTATGATTAAAAAGACCCTCAATTTTACAGGCTTAGACACCAACATAAGTGAAAAATTGAAGCATTGTGAAAAAACTGAGAGCTTCACTAATGACTGTGCTCAAAGTCAATTATGGGGGGTCGGTCATATCTGTTTTTTCCAATGGTATTTGGAAGTTTGAATCTTTGTATTAATTAAAAATGATTTCTGTCACCTACCTCACTTGAACATGACCTGCCATCATCTCAGCCTAATCAGTTCTTTCCTAGTGTCAGCCAGAAACATAAAATGATAAAGAAAACTGTTACAAAAGGAATAAGTCTGGAAAAAAGGACATAAAATAAATATATACAGCCAAATGAATAAAATAATAATTAATGTTGAAACTTCACAAAGGGATGGATGGATGGATGGATGGATGGATAGATGGATGGATGGATGGATGACAATAGAAAATGTTAAGTTATTTTCACATTTGATTATTTATATACAGTATGTATAAACATTTCTAAGCATCTATTTTTCTTATGGAAATTGGTCTATTTTTATCTTTAATTTTTCTGTATATTTGTTCTTTAAAAACATTTTTTATCCCTTTTGTTTTTCTATGTCTTGAAAATGTTTTTTTCTGCATTTGTCTTTCTTCCATTTTGGCTTAGCTTTTGCTCTCAGTCGATCAGGCTTGAGCATGAGATATTTGTTTCCCTTTGATCAGCTAGGAACTGTGTCATCTATCACTTTGATAAACCTATCATCAACCAAAATCTATTTTTTTTCTTGTTCAGCTTATTTTAGTTTGTTTGGAGATGTGTAAGAAAATCTGATATTTAGAACAATTAGCTCTTAGCCCACACCGGCAGGGCCCCGAGCTTGTCCCACTTCTTGTACCAAATTTTGAACCGCTCGGCACACAAAAAAAGGCTAGTTTGGAACCTGAAAAGTTGGTTCCTAATCAGAACATAAAAATAGTGGTTGTTATTCCTAAACTGTGATGTCATCTGTGCGCAAAGACTGGGATACCTAAACGCCAGACCAATATTTTGACTGTCAATATTCACAAAAGTGCTGTACACACTACGTTTCAATAAAGTGAAAAAAAAAAAAAAGACTATGCCAAACCAAATAATAAGCTAAAAAAATGAAGAAGAAATACTGTGACAGTAAAAAAAACTCAGGCAAAAGTGGAGCTGGATGTGATGTTACATGTACACCTTTCAAACTAATGGGAAGCATGATGGCTCAACATCCAGCAAACCAGGTAAAAGTTGTTCCTTAATGGACACCACTATAAGAATTTATATAAAATTTAAGTACCATGTTATTACACAAAACAATATTTTAAAAAAAGAGATGGCAATACTCTGACTAAAATATAGTCCTCAAACAAATTATGCTTTTAATATCCAAAAATAAAGTTTTCCAAGTTGTCTTTGATTAAATTAATAATTACTATACTACTATTATAACTATATTACTAACTATATTGCCATAAACATATATAACTATATTACTATAAACTATAAAACCTAGAGCTGTCACTGGGGCCACCTCACTCTACCTTCACTCTTTCTTTAAACAATATGCAACTGTGATCAAAAGATGTGCATGCATAAATACATGAACACACACACATTATATTTATTTATGTATA
>JBBBVU010000010.1:15189906-15209326 GCA_037177055.1 Atherinosoma microstoma
TTTCAGGCACACCCGTTTGAGCACACATTCGCTGAAAAGTGGAGCAAGGAAGAGAGAGAGCGGTGACAGGATTTTCTAACTCCTGAGCCTCATACACAGATACATCCTTGGGACACATATGACTGTTAGAAAACCTTTAGAAAGTGAATTTTGCATAATATGGGGCCTTTAAGCTGAAACCATTTGGGACAGTCTGCCTGTTGCTTTGTTTCATTCTGAAGTACATTTGCCTGCTCATATTTCATAGAGAGTGACTCTATATGAGTTTTATGTTTATCTAAGATTGCTCGTGGAGACTCTCCCCACCTTTGGAGCTTAGTACCACTAAGCGGGTATGGCGTTAAACCAGTAGACTTCTTGGCATGTAGATGACAGAGCTGCGATTTCTGACATGCTTTTACCAACACCTGGTAGGGTTCACTTTTGTCCATGTATGTATGAGCTGGAATGTCCATATCTGTAAAAACAGAATAATTCATTTTTATGGTCCAAGATTAAATACAGAACAGTTAAGAGTAACTTTTAAGACAGATGCAAATTTTTACCTTCATCTTCAGTGGAATCGGTCTCTCTGTTTGCTGTATCGGTCTCTTCTGGGTCCAATCTTGGCAGGGACTTGAACACACAGGCGGTGGGGCAAATTTCTTTTAGCTCACTAATAAAGCCACCATATGCCTCCATGTATCCCTCATCCCCTCTGGGCCAAGCCAGTGGAATTCTACCCTTCTTTTGACATGCTGGCCTTGGGGCAGTTTCCGTTTTCGCACTGGGGTTGAAGTTGATTTCATCTGCAGATGCGGTCAGAGAGTTGTTTCCAAAAGTTTGAGTCCATCTGAAACATTGAAAATGAGAATAAGTTGTTTATTTCTGGATTTCTACAGACAAACATCCAAGACTTACCCAGCTTTGCAGTCGCAGTGAGCTGTGACGATTTCCTCAGTTTCTTGGGCAATCACCCACGGAAGATGCGTATCACGCTGTGACTCTGCTTGCCCAGGTCTGACCTCGGCTTTAAGCACAACCACTGATTTTTGTTTCGCAGAAAAGATTGGCCCAACTTTTCTTGAAAAAGATATTTATAGGCCTCCAGGCTTTTAAAAGCTTTTAACTTCTCATGGGTGAAGGGTCCAGGGCTTTCAACTAAATAAGAATAAATATCTTCGCAGCATATCTGTGGCCAAGATCAGACCAGTGTTTTTCGTTGTCCCAGACTTCATATGGGCTTTGAATTTTGTTCGATTTTGTCCGCAACACAAATTTTTTGCTTCTCTCCAAACCTCTTCAGGTCGTTGGAGCGTTAGCGTACTTATATAATTTCGATTTCGCCCGCTTACTTTCTTGTGTATGCTAGCCACTTCAGCCATCTCTATGGTTTTCTTGCCACCCAACCACACGCGCATGCGCAAAAAGATGTAAACAAAGATTTGCCTATAGGCTATAAAATGGTCACAAAAAGGCTACATTAACTAATGAATTTTGCGTAAGAATTGAAGATGTGCAGTCTTGTAAAACCCAACTTCTATGTAGTGGTTGTTTTTTCAGACCTAAATTCCAAAATCCACCTTCAACAAAATTTGATGTTAATTGCAGAGACAGGGCCTTACGTGACTGCAGTCACTTCAAGCTGTAGCATATGATTCACATCAAATGTCCTTAACAGCAAGAAGCACCCGATCCTGTCTCATTCTCGTGGTGTATATTACCCCTGCATCCCCCAACTTGTCAAGAAGGAAAAGGATTACTCATCTGACCTCCTTTTTCTTCAGTGTTTATGCTTGTTTGTGTGAACTCTCAAATATGCTTTTGTGTTTGTAATGACTGCTGTGTGCACCTCAGTGCAGCTTTAATATCCCTATCTGCATAATTACAAGCATTTCTTGCTTACATGCTGATCACACGGGCATTCTGCTTACGCATTTGCGCATGCATCACCTTTGCTAAATGTTTGCTGTCGACCAAATTCCAACCCTACGTACTGAGGCCTGTACTACTAAGCTGGATTTCTCTTACCAGGGTAACTTTGGGGTTAACCCGGGGTTTTCCGTACTACGAAGCTGGTTAACTTCTTACCAAATTGTATCACTGCAGTAACAGACGCTGAACAGCTAACCTGGTCTGCAGGTTCTGTTCTGGATAGATCAACGAGCATAAAGGCACCACCTCCTGACCAATCAGTTCTCTTGGAAAATGTCCTGACCATTCTGTCAACCTTGGTGCGTGGTTCATGAAAGCATCGCTTAGAAGAGAAAGCATAGCGGCAATCTTATTTATGAAGAGTTAAAGCCTCGTCACTGACCGCTGTGAAGTATGTTTTAGTTCTTGTTCTTGGCTTTTTCCCAAATCTGTTTAGCTCCACTAGGGTTGCATCTGAAACAATGAGGTTAATAATAATGCTCACACATGGCAGAACTGCAGAACCATGAATTTATGGAACACACAACTACTCGTGCTGTCAAAAAATTATATTCCAACACAAAAGCGCTCAAACAGGGTGTTGAGCCTCTAAAGAATTCACTGAAAACTAGAAGCCCTCAGAGAGCACGGACCTCCGGCAAGCCATTTTATTTATTTATTTTCCCAATGATTTTGGGCATTATTTTTAATTTAACGGCACTAATGGCAAAAGTATCCCCATCTCAGCATAGTAAAGAATATTTTTTAAAAATCCCTGGATCCAGGCAGTTATCTGGACCATGTTGTGCCGAAAAGTGATTGTCTGCCAAAATTTGATTAAGAGGCCACGACAGCGTACGCAGCCTTTAAAACTGGCTCATTTAATTTTCAATAAAACAAAAAATTTTACTTTCAATGGCTGCAATGCACTCGAGAGTCAAATGAAATAGATTACTGGCCAATTATTAGTGTATCTTCCATCAACTCTTATGGTCTTTTAAGGTGGAATGACAGTGGCAGTTTTTAACCCAGGCAAAAACTGTAATTTTGACTATCTACTAATTCCACCTGAAACGTCCATGAGAGCAAATTTAAAATACTAGTTGGCCAGTAATTTGTACAGTGTGACTTTGAAGTAAATCAGGTAATTTATTTATTGCTAAGAAATTTACCGTGATTAATTAACATCAGTGGAAATGATTAAATTCAAATCAGCTTTATTTGTATAGCGCCAAATAATAAATTAATACATAAATCATATTAATTACACTTTGTATTGTAAACGGAAAGAAGCATAAAGACATAACCAGAACAGTGAAGGAGCAACATGCCTGAATATCATTTCTGATTACAGCACATCTCTTTGTCTGTAAAAAAAACATATGTTTTCTGTTAAAACTGACATAATGTATTTTTGTGTCATGACGGTTTTGTAAAGAACAGCAGCAGACACACAGAGAAAAACTGAGCGACCCGCGGCCGCTTAATCAGTTTCTTGCAGACGATCACTTTTTGGCACAACACATCACTCCCAAAATCTAATCACTTGTTCCTTATTCCATTTCTGAGATTGCCTGAAAATTTATTAAAAATCCGTCCATAACTTTTTGAGTTATGTTGCTAACAGAAAGACAAACAAAAAATAAAGTGAGGAATCGCTCTGCCGAAACGTCTCGGCTGTAATAAAGTGATCAGAGTGCTATCCGTTTATATTGTATACACATCAACAGAGTAGGACATTTTCCGCCAGCATTTCTTCCTGGCTGTTGCTGCGGCAACAGTGTTGCTTTTGGCCTGGATTATGTGTTTAAATTCTCCATATTTCTGTGGAATAATTGTCTGCACCTCCATGTTTAAGTACCGCCTGCAGGGATTCCCCATGTTGATTCGTCAGATGCTGCAGACTCCGCCCCTTTTATGTGAGTGCACATTGATCAAGGTGGGAAAACGTTGGGTTGAATTACCAAGTTGAAAACCAGCTTCGTAGTACAGCTTATCTGGATCCTGAATGTCTGGGTAAATCAACCCAGGTAATAGGAGAGATAGCCGGGGTATGTTAATCACGCTTCATAGTACAGGCCTCTGGTGTCCTCCCCACAGATTCAAAGACCTCACTTAAGTCACAGCTCCTGTGCAAACACCATTCAACACAGCAACAACCCCCAACTCCAAAAAGCAACCCTCAACTTATTTATCCGTTTTATTCTAATCACCATGCATATAAATAAAATACATTAAGTACATTTAAAGCTAGATTTAATCGAATGTCAAAAAGCATGAACATTTGTGGTATAATCGTCTCTCGCAGTCAGCTGTTTCTGAAAATAATCCCATGCAGCAGGCACGCAGAATGCTGCCTGATGTAGAGCAGAAAGCCCAGAATGCTTGTATCTGCATGTTAGATCACTGCTACCTTCTGTTCATCCTCTGCTCTGTCTGCACTGCTGTTTATCATTGCACAACTAAAACATCAATAACAATTCTTAGTCTTTGCAAGTGAATAGCTTCCCATCTCTTTCTTTGGAATAAATGTTATTTCTCTTTGGAAGTCCCGCCGTTTATGCCTGTTTACATGAATATGAGCAAATTAAAAAAGAAAATAAACTCTGTGTGTGTGCTGAGCATTTATGCAGCTATGTGTGTGTTGTATCTTTAGAGATTAATTTACTCGACTGAACTCATTAACCTCTGAATGGGTTTTCCTTTATCAGAAGAGTTTGTGCTTGTGTGTCCTTTCATATATTGCATCCAAATGCCGTGATCCGTATGGAGCAACTCATCTAAAAGAATATCTAATTAAATAATCAGGTTGCATTCATTTCTGTAGGCTATTTCATGCCAAGTCATGCACATGTGTGCTGGTGCTGGAGGAAATGATTTGGAGCACAGAAATAAAGATGCGTCTGCTATTTCCATTTGTTCCAGCCTCTCTATTTGACTGTGATTTTTCAACATTAGGTGCACATAGACCAAACAAATACAGCCTTTCTGTCACGATAAGAAAGATGGACCCATAGGTGCAGGGTTCTTCTTGAGTCCTCTATATTCCTTTTTTCCTGCATTGGATTTAGTCAAGTTTCCTGTATGATTTTTGTAACCTTTGTTGATCTTTTCCTAACAAAGCAAATCCTTTCTTCTTCTACCCTGCCTTCTTTGTCCTGAATTTGGGTCCTCTTTTGAACTAAAGAAAAATACAAGCCACATTTTGTATTCCTGTCACTTTTTATCGTGTCAGAAGAGGGGTGGGAAGACAGTCCTCTTTTCTTGTCATTATGACTTGAGCCACATCGCATGGAAAACAAGGGGCTGCTCTTGGATTTGCCCATAAAGGCTGTTCCCTCTTGTTTTGAGCCCCCCCTCCAAGGCTCTAAATCCATCCTTATAAAACGCTGTCTACCGCTTGAAACTATGAAAATGACTAAAGGTCCAGGGTGTAAATACACTACTTTCTGTCAAATATTTTTACTGCAAGGGAAACTATGTGGCAGAACATTTTTCACGGCGACAGACATGGATGTCTGTGGTTGTCAGTGTTATACAACTTCAGTTATGATGCTGGCAATTGATTTTCTTAAGTGGGGCAGCCACAGTATAAGCCAAGTGTTTTTCAGAATTTGTTCATGAGAAGCTATTCATATCACTGCTATCATATCCTTAGTTAATCCAAGTTTTTATCTTTTGAGAATTATAAAACTTTTAAATATGCTAGTTCCATATACACAATATTAAATAGACTTGCACCACCACCACCGTTGAAGGAATATGTTCAACTTAAATCCCTCACTGGAAGGACCACTAGAGCCACCACAAAGGGAGACTGTGAGATCCCCAAGAGATGCACCATTTTCTGACAATCTGTGCTGTCAGTGAGGGATAGTAACATCTGGAATACATATATATCTATTGCTGAAGTTTGTCTGTGACCTGTCAAGGGACAATAGAGAAAATTAGCTGCTAGGCCAACTCTGTTGCACATGAACATTTGTGCATTAGTCCCTTTTTGTCATGAGCCTCTGGACTCTTTTGTCTGCCCTTCTGTTTCCTCTTCCCTTTTTCCCCGTGTGTCTTTCCTGTGTGTGTGGGTATGGCTGCCTGTCTGCCTTGGCAGGTTCCTGAAGCACAGCTGCAACTCTTCAATTCATCAGCAGTTTATCTACCCCGGTCCTTCCTTCCTTCAGCCCCAGATTGTTAAGCTTTCAACACGTGGTCTTGGTTTTGTACATTTTGGAATTCTGTAAGTCTTGTTCATGCTGCCCAGTCTAATGTCTATGTTATCCTAGTAGGAAACCTACCTAAGCCAAATATTGCCTTCTGGATTCTACCGCTGTGTTTCACTCACTGGATCTCCATGTCATGAGCCATGCTAGCACCCCTAGCCCTAGTGACTTCAACCTTTGCTGTAACACCATTCTGTCTGCCCGCTTGCCATACCAACTACTCTGGGACATTCTTACAAGTCAATAAACTTCATTATACTTGCAGCTTAAACATCCTGTCTGCTCTTTGGATCTGGATTATGCCACTGAAACACTTATAGAAAAAAAGAAAGAGAAAGGCTCATATCAGGTCTTGAATAAAGTGTAATTTACTTTCTTGAAAATAACAGCTCCAAGAGTGCTTAGGCCCAATCTCAATACTTCCCCTTAGCCCTTCCCCTCCATTTTGCGTCTGCATGTGAGACGAAGGGGTGTCTCGATTCTTTTGGGCGAGGGGAAGAGCTAAGGGGAACGGGTGAATACCCCTTTCAGCAGAGCTTTTTCAGATGCAGACTTAACAGCAAAGGGGTAGGAAAAGTTTTACACTTTCACGCAGGAAGCAAACCTGGCACCGAGAGACTCGTACAGAAAAGTTGCCTTTTCGTAAATAACAACGTTAAAAATGTTTAATGTTGTTAAAAACTTTACGATAAGGTAGATGTTTACTCATGACAGCACAATGCGGCGTTTGACCGTCTACGCATGTTTCAGAAATAAAAGTAGCAATGTCGTAATTTGCATAAAGGTTTTAATTGATTCTACTCGGGGAACTTTATATATAATATAACGATATACGTAATTTTAATTTCTGTGGTTATAAGGATGTAAGTTACAGCTCTTCTTTCTGCTGTATCACAAGGTCTGTATGACATGCGTGTCTTGTAAACAGGGAGCCACGAGCAAACCCGCCTCCTAATACGTTCAGGTTATACGGAGAGAGGGGGGTCTTAATTCATAGGGCTGAAAACATTGCCCTTTGCCTCCACACTTTGTTTAAAGGCGAAGGGCTAGGGCTAAGGGCTGAGGGGAAGGGCTAAGGGGGAGAATTGAGATTGGGCCTTAGTGTGCACACAAACTAGAGGAGTGATGAGGAACTGACTTTGCAAACTTAGAAACAGCTTGTGATGACAACGTTCAGACTATATTGTTTTTTCCCCAGCTTTTATCCACAATTATCATTTTTGTGGTATGAAAGAGGAAAAAAAGCATACACTTGGACCAAACTTGCCATCTTTATGAAAGATTTTATTTCTGTGAGGAAAAACAAGAAAGAAGTAGAGGAATTTGCATGTAATGGTGGAAAAGAGCAATCTGATTTTGGTCAGAATGCTGCAGATGTTATTGTCGGGGACAAAAGTAATCTGGGTAAATCACGTCCAGACACAATCAAGATAAGAGGTGCATGTTAATGCCATCTATATAGGGAGACGCGCCTGTCTCCGTGACAACCACACCAGATGATCTGTTGGGATTAACTGTGTGAGTAGCTGAACAACTGTAACAGCTTGATGAGTAAGCCATACTGAGCATTGAACATTTTGTTTAGCATTCAGTAACCTTCACTGGATATCTCCTCCATTCAGTAATATGTCAGCCTGACATTCAGACGCGCCCTGTTGCTGCCAGAATCTCATTACCACAGTTGGATTATGTTGCCTTCCCCATATCATTGGATGTGAGAGTGCGGTGGTTTCTTATATTGTCTCATGCAACTGAACTCCACCTGAATCCCAGATACTTAATGTAAGACCTGAAGGAAAAATTCAGCCTAACACAGAAACTCACACATGGCCATCTTCCAGAGTTTTGTAATATTTGAGCAGATTAAAGGCTTAGTTCAATGATGGTTCCTTTCCACATGAAGATGCGAGGGTGGCTCGTATGTCAGGGATTGTATGAATACTTTTAAAGGTGAGATCAGGTGTCCTAGAGGTAAACAATGCTGTCTTGGAACATTTTGACCACAACTCTTAACTATGAGTTTGTTAATAAACTAGCAAAACTATAAATAAGCAGGGCTTGGTTTGGTTTAAAGGGTTTGAGTCCTTAGGAAGGGGAACTTTATCAGGTTTGGTCATTGTAAAGAGAAACCAACACCACCTACCAATCTGTTTAGTTGCTTTCTGTGGCAGAGACCCCTGTTTTGTTAACCAACCCAATAATCTCTCAACCTCCTTCTTTTGTCAACTTTATTGCTTCCTAACATCACATTTTTTCATCCACTGCTCCCAAGTAGCAATAGTAAATTACATTTTGAAACCATTAGATTCCCACAAACTTCGGAACTTCACAATTTCAAGAATGTGTTTGTGGCCAAGAGAAGTTTTGTTGCACCAGAAAGGTTTCTATACTGGCAGCTATGGGTTGGTTGAAGGTGAAACACCAGTCAAAAAGACTGACCTTTTCGAAGCTTACAATTGGCCATTAGGGGCGTCTAGAGCGTCAGGACGTTTGTCTATCTTTGAATTTTCAGTGTGTGAATACCGACAAGATTTGCCATTTGCCCTAGCCCCGTCAACTGACTTCTCTCAATGCAGAAGGGGAGCAGCTCTACTCCGAGAAGCTTTATATCCCTCTTGGATGACCAAGCTTCTCACCCCCTATCTCTAAGGGAGAGCCCAGACACCCCTCAGAGGAAACTCATTTCGGCCACTTAACCTTGATCCTGTTCATTATGTCATCATCTGCAGATGGTGAACGAAGATGAGGGTAGGAACTCACATCAACCAGTAAATCAATAGCTTGGCATTTTCAGTCTGCTTCTTCTTCACCATGATAAACTGATCCAGAGCCCACATCCCTGCCAATGTCACACCGATCTGCTTGTCTATCTCCCGCTCCAGTATTCCCACACTCGTGAACAAAACCCCCGAGTGAACTCCTACAGGTGCTGATTGTCGTTCTGGTCACGTAACTAACATCTTTTCTCCAAAGCAAGCAACACTTTTACAACATGGTCACATGGAGTGAGCCCATCTGATCATCATGGTTTAAGAAAAAACAGCTCTATATGACATTTCTTAAAAACATTAAAAAGCATAAAGACACTGCTATGTTTTATGTTTTCCTTATTGTATAAAGCATGCACTACTGCCCCCTACTGCTCCACCAAGATATATCTTCTTGCCATGCTGGAAAATGTATGTCCTCGCCAGCTATTGGAAGTCATCATTTAAAGTGTATGCATGTGCTACTTTCTTTGACCAGATTTCAGCAATGCAAAGAGAGTCAGCAGGGGGCCTCTTGATATTACTGACTCATCTTGTCGGTTTGGTGTTTAAGAGCCCTACAGAGACATGGGATGTTGTGTTAAATCAATCAAGGTTATATAGCAGCCCATGGAGAACATTAACACATAAACAGGAAAAGCCTATATACATATCACCCTTTTTAGCTAAAAGTGCTTCACAGTGTGAATGCAATAAAAGGAAAAAGAAATCTAAAAACAAACATACAAGACTAATATAAAGGGACATTGTGTAAACAAACGATGTAAAAGCCCAAAGAGCTTTTTTTACGTAACAAATCCTCAGCGGCTTTTTATAGGAGTCAAAACAGTTAATGCAACATATAGACAATGTACGATCGCTCCTCTGATAATATTCAACAAGTTAAAGAAACAATTCCTCCAGAGTTTAAATCAAATGTGGGGAACTGCTGAGAGTCCCTGACCACATTACCCAAGAGTCTGAGTTGAAGAGTATGACTTTAACGAGTCTGAAATGTACTGAAGCGCTTGAACATGAAGAGCATAAAAACGAATTCTAAAATCAACCAATGAATAGACAACCAACCGGAATAGTGTGTTTTGGTTTTGGTTCCAGTTATGAATCATGCTTCAGCATTTTCCACAGTCAGAAGATGATCAAGGGCCTTTTTTCTTTGGACAAGTAAAAACTGCACCACAGTAATCTGAATAAGAATGAATAAAGGCATGTGCAATTCTCTCTGGTTCAGTTTTTGACACCAGCATTCTTCATTTTGAAATATCCCTCGCATGGAGAAAGCCATTTCGTACCAGTTGTTTGGAATGAGGAGCCTTAAGTGCCCATTTATCACCCGATTTGCAGAATCGCACTGTTACTGGGATTCAGAGATCTGTCTTTTCTGGGTTTAACTGGAGAAGGTTATCTGCCTACTACTGCTTGATGTCTGTCAAGTGATCAGTGAAGATTGATCATCTGTGAAACTGAGAGTCTTTTAAAGAACAGTAAAGCTGGATAAGAGCTAATGATGTGCCCTAGTGAGGGTAGATGCAGCAATAAACAAATAAGGCCAAAAAAGAAACCTAGGAAGAGCCCTCAAGACAGGTCTGTCATCGCTGACATGATCAGAATTTTTTTTAAACATGAAAAAGTCATTCTGAAAATATTTCCAATCATGATAATGTCATAGATTATAGTTGTGACGATGAAACACTGAAGGCATTTTGCCATTGAAACTACTTTTTCACTGTTCTGCTGAATGGCATATAGGCAAGGGATTAATTTAGCCAACTGGCTCTACTCCTTTGACCTGATTGGTTGAGGTTAAACTGTGATACATGCTGATGAACAGATGGTCAATATGACGACATGCCAAGTATTGTTTAGTTTTTTTTTTTATATTCCAAATGCTTTTATTACAGCTTCCAATGTAATTAATTTTCTGCTACGTCAGGTCAAAAAGTCATGGTTGACTGCTGTGGTTTATTACCCGAGAAAACTTTGATGCTATTTTTGAATGGAAGGAAGATTTTAAAAGAAAAAAGAAAGTGAGAGACTGAGAAGGCTTCAAATTGGTTGAAAACATACTGGGAGCCAGTGCAAGGAGCTTAAAATGGTTTCTGTTAAAGCAACATGTAGCAACCAATAATGTACTATGGCCAATAACATAAGAATTTTGGTTATTTTAAATGTAATAAAGCCAATAATGTCAGAACTTGCCAATAATGTTATTCATGAGCTAATGATTTTATGTCAATAATGTAAAAGGTTATTATGCTATTGGTTGGTTAATTGGCCTTAGCATGAAAAAAAATCCCTTTAAAATGTAGTAACTACAGCTGATAATGTAATAATACATAAATAAGACTGCATATTTCCGAAATACATGATTTTGGGGGTAGTTTTTGTGCAGTTTGCTCATCAAAAATAGGTATGATTACATAATTAGCAAGTTATTACTTTATTGGCTTTATTCCATTTATTCCATTATTGGTTTCTATACCACACCATAGCTGATTCAGCAAAGAGTACATTATCAGAGGAAGTGAGAAAAAGAGAAAGATTAATAGATAAGACAAGAGTCAAGAGTGGACTGACTTTTACTGGATGGAGAGAGCTCAGAGAAGGGACAGGATGAAAGATAGAAGTAGGGGGCACCAAATAAAGAAAATCTGCCAAAGTTCAGTAGTGTTGCTCTAAAAGACCGACAGCTGAGGTTTGCACAAAGTGGAGCCCATGAACAAAATTTTGGTAGAAAAGAGAGAAGAGGCTTTTGTAGCAGTCAAGACTTGAGGAAACCTAAATATGTCAAATAGTTAATCTCTAGAAAAATATTGATCACTGCCATTGATTAATGTCAAGAAGATGAATTCTGATATTAGGCTGACATATCCGTATACCACTAAAGGTGGGTATGCAGTTATATCTAGTTTCTTTGCAACAGATATGTTCTCACAAGCCAGCAGATGGTAGGATTTGCACAGCCATTTTGTGGGCGTGGCTCATCCATGACTGCTTAAATATCTGCCGCGAAGATCACAAACTACAGCTCCATGCAGCAGCTAAACTATGCAAACAAACAAAGCAACACCAGTCAGTATAATCAATTATTAATGTCCTCATGGTCAAGTATAATATTATACACTGTATAATGGTGGACTGGAGGGATAACTTGATGTAATACTCTTTTACATATAAATAAAATGTGCCTTGAGCAGAAATGATAACAACATTGCACACATTGTTGTGCTGCTTCTCTCATCTGCATAAGAATCACAGTTCTCTTCTCATCATGTCGTGCTGAAAACACGTTGTAGCCTCCAGCCATGCCCCGAGATGAGGTGGAACATAAATGCACGAGGAGGCCAATTTCAGCCCCATGTTCTTCCTTTCTCATGCTGTGAGAGGAAGTTTGGAGGCGATTTGGTTGCTCCGCAAATAGCATGAAACAAAACAAAGGCCCAGAGATTAATTTTATCAGGAACTAATACAAAGCACTCACGTCGACTGGGCCTCCTCAGTTTCATTCCAGTGTTATGGAATATGTCGGGCTCATTTATTTTCTAGCACATCTGATGATTTGTTTCTCCCTGGCACATTTGTGGAGTGTGTTTTAACTCCTACTGAGTAAATTGTTGTGTGTGCCAAGGATGCAGCAGCCTGTTTGAGATCAGATCAGATCAGATGGCCAGTGTTTACATGAACAACCCAAATACTGGATATCTGGTAAAGGTGGAGGGAGTGTGTCAGGCTTTGGTTTGTGATCTTACACCTGTTTTCCAACACATCTTTGTAAGACATTTAAACAGAACAAGATTTGTTCTAATTACTCTACACTTGCTTCAGTCTCTGCTCTAATCTCAGCTGTTCTGCCTCAGACTCAAATAGCATAGACTAGTAAGACCCACAGATGAATGCTACTGAAATTAAACAGCATACACAATGTTTCATGCACTGTTAATTCACAGAATTTTACTTCTGTTTTTAAGTGTCAGAAGAGCCTTCCATTGGCTTGCTGCCGATCCAGTCAGCAGACACCTTTTTAGCTTTTTGGTTAAAAGTGGTGAGAGCAGATGATGACAGTCGGTTGCATTACACCATGGGAATGTCTTTGGGATTTTCAACAAAAAAAAATCTAAAAGAAACATTTTCAAATGTTACCCTCCCCCTTTGAGGCCATCAGCACGGAATAAGTCAGTTTGTTCTGACCTGTTATTGTAACCTGTGTATTGTGTTTTGAAACTATTAGAAAAAGTCTGCAAAGCTTTTTTTAAAAGCAGCCAGTGAAGTCTGGAATACTGCAACTGATGGGTGAAGAAAGAAGGTCAGAATATATTCTCACAAATATCAGACCTCAACAAGAATTACTAGACAAGATCCTGACATAATTCAATTAAGATATGATGTGGTATGAATATTAAATACTTACAAAGCATTGAATGGAACCAGAGAGATGTTCTGATGAGGGGACTTTGCTGGTGTGTAGCTTCTAAATACAGAAAAAAGCATGAGCTGGGATGCTGTGTATGGAAGGCCATGGAAGCTGTATGTCTGAATAAAGATAAATAAAAACCTAATAGACATTTTATGTATACTATACCTGTACCTGACTAGAAAACTAAAAGAAATCAGATATTTTCATTTGAATATCTTTTTCATCTCAGGAATAAAATTCAAATTTAATATTTTTGTTGCTTTTTGTGATTTGATATAAATAGAAGTGATTGTGTCAAATCAGTATGCTACATAATTGCATACTGACTCCTGAATATAATCGAATCAACATCATTCTGTTTGTCTTCGAAATATAACCTATATCTTGTTCTTCCTCAGCCATGCCCTTGTAATGTGTGTTTATAGATGTACCTAGAAAAGATGTTGACTTGAAGACAGCATGTGTTAAACTTCTCTGCATTAATGTTGCCAAGTGTAAATAAGTTTTGCCACTGAAACTCCAAAAAGACTGCTCAAAGATTTTATTTATTTTTTTGTTTGTTTTGTTCTGTTTTTATGTTGTAGCAGTGTCGCCTCACAGCAAGAAGGTACCTGATTTGAACCTTGCCTGGGGCTTTTCTTTTTGGAGTTTGCATGTTCTGCAGCTACTCCAGCGTCTTCCCAATGTCCAAAAACGTGCATGCTTGGTGAATTGGTGTTTCATTTTCTATTCTTTCCTTAAACCAACCCAATCACTCAATAGGTCAGATATAGTGGTCCATGGTCCAAAAATGACACACATTGTAAAATTACTGCACTTTCTGGGCCCTAGAAAAGTTGCACATCTGTCTGCAGTTTTAAATTGTAGTATGTTTACATTTTTCATGGCAACAAACTGTCACGAATCTAACATTGTACACCTATATCTTAAATGATGCTTTTGAGGTAGAAAGTTTGAAGGTGGTGTTATACTGCAAACTATTACCAAAAGTAATATTTTTCAGTGTTTTTAAATTATAACTGCAGGATCTGTGATGGGCTGAAATCCTGTTCAGGATGTACCCTGCTCTCACGCTATATGACAACTGGGACAAGCTCAAGATTGTCACAACCCTGGACATGATAAATGGGTTTGGAAAAGGATTTAGTGATGGACAGAAAATTAATGATCTAAAGTGTTTATTTTTTACCACTCAGAAAGGATTAAAGGATAGAATTGTTCTTTTGTTCATTTGTAGTCGGCTCCCATTTAAACCCTTTTTAATATTTCAGTCATTCATCCTGTTTACATAGAAAAATACAATCTTTACAATGTTATGATCAAATTTGACAATATTTACTCTAATTAAAGAAGCATCAACTGTCCAGATTCCCATAAAATTCCCCCCAAATGTTCATTACTTGGCCTCTCTAACTTTGACCGATGTTTTTGATTTGCTTATTTCAGCAAAGCAATGTGAAATGTTTATTTTTATTTAGAACTTCTTAATTGTGTTTTTTTTCTTAGCTCTTAGTGATCAGTACTTGTGAATACTGGAGTTGCCTACCTGCTTTTTAAAGAAAAATGTACTCTGTATTTAGCCATTTTTTTTAACACTGGAAAAACTTTTTAATTTATTCTTTTTTTTAACACTTCCCAGGAAGGCAAACGCCTCTTTATTCAGGATATAGTAATGCAAGTTCTCCCAAAACTACATGACTTGAACTTTTCAAAGACAAAATCCTACATCCACTTGAACTCCATTCTGCAAACTGTTATTATTGGAACAGGCGGCAAAGAAAAAAAGTCCATATATAAGGCAGCAGTGGCTCAGGCGATAGAGCAGGTCGTCCAATGATCGAAAGGATGGCGGTTTGAATCCTGCTCCCCCAGTAAAACTGTTGTTGTGTCCTTGGGCAAGACACCGAACCCTCCCTACCTCCAGTGTTGGCATTACTGGTGTACTCAGATGTAAGTCACTTTGGATAAAAGCATCTGCTAAATGACTGTAGAATAGAATCTCAAGCTTTCAAATTCAGCTTTGAGGACAGGACAGACACCACTTAAATTAGAAACAGCTGATCCTGGTAAGGCAGAAGCTGAAGAAAAGAGACAGAGGGAAGATGTGCTTTCACTGAATGAGCTGGCAGGACTGGACAGCCAGCAGAAAAAAGTCTAAATGCAATCCAGAAAAAAACAACATGACTGAAGACTTTCCAGTCTTCCACAACTTCATCTGGCAGGATGAAGTTATGGAAGACTGGAAAGTTAACCCTAAAATAACTGCAGCAAGAAGATGACTGAAACATACAGACAAGAGTGAAAAGAGGGCCATGTGTTTTAACCCAGTGAGACCATCATGAAAACACCAATGCAGACAATGGTGTGCTATTATAACAAACTTCAGATAATTTCACATTTACATGGGTAGTTTTTGTATGACACAAAATGTGATACTCTTTATGGTTATGTTTGGCTGGAAAAACAAGTAGCACATTCAGACAGACACTGTTCTGGTGTCTGTCAGACGGACAAATTGATTTACAGGGTAGCTAAGGGGAGCCCTACTCCCTTGAAAACACTCACCTGAGACAGCAAGGGGGAGCTCTACAAAATAGTCCTCTTTCAGGTTATGTTTTATTCTATTTTCCATGAGGTTCTTGATGTTTCTTAAATCAAAAGAATAGCATTAATTTGTCAGTGTTGTGTGGCAAAAAATCAGGACTTACCATAGCCCTGTTAAACATTAGTGTATTTCATGATTTTGATGATGATGCAAGTGTGTTTCTGAACTAAAACCCAGGCGATCCATATGGCTTCAGTGGGACCGACTCCCTACAGGACTGTTGTTTCAGCACCATGTCCAAGCAGTGACCACTTAATTTGCTTGCTTTTTGTGGTTGTTCAAAGAACTCTATGACCCTTGTATTAGGATGTTGTTCCCTATATGAGATGTTTCTGATTGTATCAGATGCATATAGTTGTAGCAGAATGTTTTTGGCAGTAACCCCATTTTTGACCATGCTGCCATGCACTTATATATATGTGTGTGCATGTGACTTGTGAAGTTGCTGTGCATGCCTGAAACTGAAGCTCCATGAAACCCCCTGTGTAAGTCAAACCCTGGAAAAGACTGAACAGAAGACATTGAGCCTATGCACTGCTATGGGGCAGAGACAGATGGGTAATGACGCTGCAGCCTTGTGACGTCATTCCCCAAAATAAACAACAATGAAACAAGTGAAATGAAATTTTCAAAATTGTATTCATTTCTACCTCAATGAGTTTTCAGTTTTTACATGGCCCAACATTTGTTTGTGTCCAACAAAAAATAGGTGGTTAAGTCATAATTAAATAGCCTAAAAAGATGTCAACAAAGCCAGTATACACCCAAACAGCAGTTTATTGATTGATGTTTTTGCCCTGACAAATGAAAGAGAAATATAAGCCACATGCTACTTTTTCACAAAAATATATAAATAAATAGAGCTAAGGTGTTGAAATGAATGGCAGTGCCAAACTCAGAAGGTCAGGTTTTCATGTTAGTTTGTAACCCTCTGAACCTACTGTCACAGCCCTTTGCTACAGAGGGCACAAATGATGCATTAGGAGAATGAGTCGGGCCGCATGTCTCTGCAGACATAAGTGATATTAATGGAACCATAAAAGAAATCTTGCATATAAACGCAACCCTTGGATGAGCAGCTTTGACTGGCACCGAGCGGGCTCGGTGTCACATTTCAGCCTAGGCACAAGCAGTTTTGTCTGTCGGGGTGAGGCAGAGAGGGGGGCTCGAATGAGCACAACAAATTCTCATGCCACATTAAACGTCGCCTCTCAGCTTTGCCAGGGTGACCTCTGCGGCCAATTATAGGGGAGGCTAATGCTCCAGCTGACATATTTATTTGAATGGATGAGATGTTTTTTTCATTCACTGACACAAGAGATCACACGCCTATTATCACCACAATGGTCGTATACACAAGCTTATGTAAATGCCTCCTCATGCAGTAGTGACTGTCAGGCTCGCCGCATATTAGCTTTGTGCTGGGAAGAATGGCAAGTGTGGAGAGAATAGGAAGGATAAATTCAGGGTTGCTGGGATATCACTGCCTGGACTGTAAAGGCTATGCACTGATTTAACAAAGTCCTTTTTTCCCACTGGTGTGTAATAATATTTAATTGGTTCATCTGAATGGAATTTGAGGCTGCTAGGAGTGTTACATATTATCTTGATGGGCAGTCTGACAACTAAGACATCAGTAACTCCAGAGCACTCCAGAACAGTCTGACTGCCCTGCAGAGCTCCTTCAGCGACAGACTCCTTCACCCAAAATGTGTGAAGGAGCACTATTGCAAATCGCTGATTTTAAGGTTCTTTTAGTTTTTTATAAATGGCTTAATGGTCTTGGGTCTTCTTACTTATCTGATCTGCTTTTAAATCATGATCCTTTGCAGACTCTATTGGCATTTTAATGGTTCCTAAAGTCAGGACTAAAACCTACAGTGAGGCCTCATTCCACCACTATGGTCCTCATCTGTGGAACACCCTGCCGGAGGGCCTCAGGGCTGCAGAGACTGTTAATGCTTTTAAAAAGAGGCTCAAGACCTGCCTTTTTAGCTTAGTTTTGAACAAAATCTTTATTGTAGTTATTTTTGTGTTATTTGTGTTTTACTTTAATTCATGCATTAATGCAATAATTATTTTATCAATTTTAGTGTCTTATTATATTTCAATCACCTTTTATCTGTTATTGTTTTTAGGTTATTTTACCTCTGTTGTAACTTTTTTAATGTCTTCCTCATGGGGACCCTCCAACCTTGGGGCTTTGTCTGCCCAGTCTGCATGGTTGCTGTTGTGGTGCCAGTCTCCCTGACTGGATGGCTGGGGTCTTGTACTGTAGCCCTATGGCTGTGGTGGGAGCCCCGGCCTGCCGTGATCAGGGTGGTTCCTGTGTTGTCGCCCGCTATGGCCATGGGTGGGCTGGCTCCTGGTGTGGATGGATCCCCCAAAATATTGTTTCTGCCCAAGAGCATCAAACCAGATGTTTATTATGTTTTATTGTATTTTTGTACCTATGTTCAGTTAAGAGACAGAAAAATAGGGGTTAGAGTTTTTGTTTGGGTAGAATACGGAGGAAGAAATGGGGGAAATTAAGGGGGAAGGGGATTTATTTATTTAATATCCATATATTGTTTTTATTATGTAAAGCACTTTGTGGCATGAAAAGCGCTATATACAGTAGATGTGATTTGATCCTTCTTTCCTGCAGCACTTAGACTGTACAACCAGCACTCGTCCCAGTTTAATTCTTCTCTTTATGTATATATTTCAACAATTTTGTTT
Organism: Atherinosoma microstoma; assembly: GCA_037177055.1. Taxonomy (NCBI): domain Eukaryota; kingdom Metazoa; phylum Chordata; class Actinopteri; order Atheriniformes; family Atherinidae; genus Atherinosoma; species Atherinosoma microstoma. The sequence continues at coordinate 15,208,522 of JBBBVU010000010.1, forward strand.
TTGATTTATGTTTTATTTATAATTTCTTCTTGTGGCTTTACTTCAGATACTTTTTGTCTTGGTGCTGTTGCACTGGAATTTCCCCACTGGGAACAAATAAAGGTTATCTTATCTTATCTTATCTTATCTTATCTTAAAATTCACATTTGTGGCCGATATTGAGAGATATTATGACTCTGAACTGCAAATGTGTTGATTTTTTTACTTGCTAAAAATCAATTCCCAAAGTCCAAAAATGCTCAATTTGAACATTCTCTCAATGTCACGCAAGAAGCTAGTCTCCCTGTCTGTCCCCCGTGTCCTCCAGGCTTGCCCATCCACTTTCACCAGAGTGAGAGCACCTTGTGAACTGAAGTGGGGCAAGCACTAAGGCCTGAGGCACAGAAAGAAATGGAAAACGGCGGCTCGGCTGCATGTTGGGCCGAGCAAAAAATACAGCTTCTTTGACTGACTCCCCCCAGGAAATGACCCTCAATTAGGCCCCTTCATATTCATCCTCGCCAGCACCTGAAGAAAAGACTCCTGTTGGGTTTTGGAGGCTCTGACAGAGATCTTATCAGTAGAGCCATTCTGCTGCTCCAATTGTGTTGGCTGGCGATATCCTCGACTGCCTGCTTCATTGTTTCTTCATCAGACCTCTTCATCAGGCCCCAATTAGCTGCACGCGTGGTGAAGGACGAGATAGAATTCATCTGTGTTTGCGAACATGGCAAATGAGCGCACGCTGCTCAGAAGTGTGTGTGTGTGTGTGTGTGTGTGTGTGTGTGTGTGTGTGTGTGTGTGTGTGTGTGTGTGTGTGTGTGTG
>JBBBVU010000010.1:15230640-15245256 GCA_037177055.1 Atherinosoma microstoma
TTATCATGCTCCGTGTTTTATAAAAAAAAGTTACCTGAGATTAAAGAAAAATAAGTGTTAAACAATTAGCTGTAAATGAATCGAAATCAAATCGAATCGAATAAAAACAAATCGAAATAGACTATTGTTAATCAAATCGAATCGATTCAGGGAATTAGTGATGATACCCAGCCCTAATAGTTATGGCCTTATGCCTCTTATACAAAGATGAACCAGTATGAATAGGCTTCTATACTCTCACCATATAAGCAGTGGATTCATTATTATGAGCTCAGGGCCAGAAGAGGGTGCTGTTGCATAGCCATCTTATGTGTGTGTGTGTGTGTCTCTGGGAATATTTCCATGTATTTATTCTTTTGACTTATTCTCAGATGTGTGTTCATAGCTGAGCATTAACTGCCCTACATGCGAAATGTAAAAGTAAAGATATTCTCAGGTTTGCTCATAGATGTGGATGCATTCAGTGATGTTATTGCCAGTGTTTATTTCTGAAAAGCTGATGCAAACATATGAAAGAAAACATTACAATTGTGGGCTTTTCTCGGCAAATCCTCAGTGGATAGTGGCAGGAGGCTCAACCCGTATCCAGGGTATAGATTTTTTTATTTTTTCCCTCCAGGTTGGGATTTGAAGAAGGGGTGAAAGGTTAAAGCAGATGGTCGTGGTCCTATTTATGAGGAAAACCTGGTCTGTCTGGCTGCTAGTACTTAACTTGCTGCTCTCTCTATTAGTTTGGTGTTTTTAACTCAAATGACCCACTGTTTTTGGAGTGATTTTGAAAGTCATAAATATAGTTTATAACCCAGATGTAACAACAATACCTCTTCAGAGCTGGAAGAGACAGAGAGTTAACTTAGAAAACAATTTTTTTCCAGAATATTTTGGTATGCAGCTGTTCTTAGATCTATGAGTTTGAGCCAGCATTTAAACCCCTTTCTGGCAAGGCTAGCATCTGAAAAGTGAAGGTAATGCTTGTGTGTGTGGGCGTGTATGTTTTCCTTTCCTTTCACTTTCTTAATAATGATTGATAGCAGCCAGACATTTCCATTAGAGGAAAAGTGGTCGGCCATCAGGAAGAAACCCTGAGCCAAAACTGGGAGGAGTTTGAATAAAAAGGAGATCCTGCTGCAGGAGGAACAGTCTATTTGCAGGCATTGTTGATAACGGTCAAATGTGGATAGCCAAGTCTTTAAATGCTTAACCCACCTTTTACAGTAAAGTGTATCCCAGCCAACCTTTTTAGATAACATAGCCCTTACCTTATCTGGCTCTGTCATGTTTTGATACCCATTATGATTTTAGATATTACCAAACAACCATATTCTTTTCTGTTCCCTCTAGATCTGCACTTAAGTCATAGAAGTGATGGATGAGCAGACAGGTTCTCCTGCAGCCAACCCAGACAACAACAGCCAGAGAAATGGAGATGAGGTGAGAGGTTAAAGCGAATATCAAATAACATATTCTTTAGTTTTTCCAATTCCAACTTCATAAGGTTTTGCCAGTTGCATATCATGGCAGAAGTGCTATCTTCACTTTACAGTCATATCTGTCTCTGTTATGTTTGAAGAAACCTCGACGTGGCAGCTGGACCAAAGGAAGGAAGAGAAAGAAGCCAATGAAGGACAGCAACGCACCCAAAGCTCCCCTAACGGGTTACGTTCGCTTCATGAACGACAGGCGCGAGCAGCTACGGGCAGAGCGTCCAGACGTGCCCTTTCCAGAGATTACAAGGATGCTGGGCAACGAATGGAGCAAGCTGCCCCCCGAGGAGAAGCAGGTCGGTGAAGAAGTTCCAGGCAGGATTACACGATGAGAATGCAACTGTAAAAAGACATGTCTCAAAGTGTTTCTTTTTTTATGTGGCTTCATTTAAGATCACCTGTAAAATGCTCATAAATCTGTAAGTACATAACTGGATTTGCTTGGGAATGATTCGGAACAGAAGGGGCCAACAGGGGAAAAAAATGCCTTAAATGATTTTAGAAACAAGATTGTCCTTGTTTTTGGCTTTTAGTTATCACAGTAGCCCTCAAGGACCGTACAAAAATAAACATCCGCAACATCCCAACACTTGAAACTGTCCCCAGTGAGATTAAACAATGTTTGAAAACTGCAGGGACTTTAATCGCATTTTTTACCGTACAGAAAAGCAGCAGAGGAGCAAAAGCCTGTAATCCAAGGTGTCGGCTGACAAAACATGACTGTTGGGCCTGATATCAATTTCTATAATGTCTTATAATAATTGTGTAAATTTCGTTATAGTTATAGCCCTTTGGTGCAAGGCTAGCAGAAATGGATGGATGATGTTTCTTGTTGAGGCAATAAGATCAGACCACTCCAAAGCAAACGTCTGATGAAAGAAGCTTTGAGAGGATGAACCAGCACCATCTCAGCCATATTGGATTCTTTCACAGTATTTCATGCTGTCCATGTTACGAAATCATTTAATTTAGTAGCGCCTTTGATGTCGTCCCTTTTTATTTTTCAAAATTTCTCAGGTGTGTCTGATTACGAAATACCCCTTGCTTCCTGGAGAATTACTGTTATTCTGTGTTCTGGAGGAGGGGGGGTTTTTCCAATGCGTCTTCCCAGAGAAGATTGAGAAGTCAGGACATGTTTTGTTTGCAGATCCAACAGTGGAACAGAGCCCAGATAACTTTCCTGTTGTTTTTCTCTTCTTTGTGTCTGATTCCCATCTATGCTGGGACAAGATATCTGGAAGAAGAACGTTTTCAGAAGCTTCTCTGCAAATTGTCATTATTGTTAATACAGGATTCATTTTCTGTTAGAAGATTTGAGTGAATGTGGATTAATAATGCTGGATGTTATAGATTTTTCTCTGTTGGAAGGAGGTAATCCTGATTAGAAATAATTACTCCTACTCATAGCGCCATCTCGCCCAAAATCCTCCATCTTGTTTTGCCAAATCTCATTTTCCTGTCTTTCTGTTGCCGAGGCTTCCTATCTCCTTTCACCTTTCTTTTTCCTATCTGCAGAGATACTTGGATGAGGCAGAGCGAGATAAGGAGCGTTACATGAGGGAGCTGGAGAAGTACCAGAAGACAGAGGCCTACAAGCATTTCACCAGGAAGGTTCAGGAGAAGCAGAAGGGCAAAAGACACAGGGGAGGTGAGAACTGGATCGCAAGATTGACAAATAGCTCACTTTCACTTTTTAGGCTTCATGTTAGAGAAGTATTTGGCAATGGAGAAACTTCCCTTGTGTGAAGTTGTTTGAATAAATAGTCATTGTTAGAAGGACAAACCCTGCCCAGACAAGATGACTCGGATGAACTTGGATCTGTCATAAACTTCCATACAGTGGAAGTAAACAGTTAGAAATTGAAGAGATCTTGTGCTCCCTTGTGTAGGCCATTTAATGATAAATTGAAAATAAATGAATGAATGAAGGATTTGTTTGATAATCCTTTCATTTTACATCTAGGATTTCTGATGACAGACTCTGTTCTGTTAAACATCCTGGGAAAATACTCCACTTAATCAAACACTTTGCCTCATTTCAGCTGATTGATATAAATAGCAGTGAGGGGATTTCTATTCATTCTGTTAGTTCATGATGAGGTAAAGGCAAATATGATTCATCTGGGGTCCTCTAAATTTATTCTTTCCTTCCTCTCCAGATGTCGGGCACCAAGTTGCCAGCGAGGCTCTTCATGAGGTCAGTGAGTCTTTCCTCCCAGGTCACGCTCACAATTACTTTCCTTTAAAGGTTGATGTTGTATTTTACTAAGTGGAGAAATCCCCCTGTAGCTTTCAGAGCGATTTCATGTGCTTAACAAATCTGTTTAAAGCAGGAAAGGGACAAGATCTTATCAGAGGGATTTGATTGCGTTCTGAGGTACTATAGAAATAACTTATGTAATAAAAGAAAGATAAAGGCTAGGAGACAGTCAGACACTTGTGTTTCTTTTCCTGCAGACTGGTGATTTAATCGCTGAGAGCCACCTTTCCAGTTAGTCTCTATCCGTGTTTATGGACTTGTGTCTACGCTGGTGATGATGGTCTTTGTTGTGGTCTTTGGAAGATCTGCTGTAAGTCGGGCACATTCCCCAACTAGAGCTAACCATGGGGAATGGTTGATTTGCCGCTATACCAAACTTACAGAAGCTGCAAACAACAACAAAGACCACCTTTGTAGACAAAATAAAGTGAAATCAAACAGTTCAATTTGATTCCAAAAGTAAGGAGCTGACGTTCAAACAGGAAAATCTTTGTTGAAAATAGTTGCAAAGGGAACATTTTACTGAGTTGGTCAACTGTAAGTTGGTGTTCTGACCTGATGCTAACATGTGTGGCGTGTCATCAGATAACAAGTGGACATCACTGAATGTGAATGCATTTGGATTTGATTGCTCAGGCCACAATCAGGGGGGGGGGGGGTCTGAGTCACTTGTGTCCACATTGTTATAACAATATGCACACCACTGTGTCCTGGGGCCAGATTGAAGGACCACCTACTCACTAAATGTGACTCCAGACCAGAACTGTGGATGTTTTCTCACTTTTTTGGTTTCAGGAAAAGTACAACATGTAAAACTCATTGAATGTATGTTTACATGTGTGTGAATTTTTTTTCTTTTATATCTTAATTTCTTCAGCCATATTGGTCAAAGCAGCTGTGAGTACAGCACCAAATATCTAGATATGTCCTGGTGGCCTTTTAATAGAATATGTGGGGGTGAATTTTAATGCCAGTTGTGAACATGTGTACCTGGTGCTGTCCACTTGTGATGGGATCACCCAGGTTGCATGTTAATACCAGATGTGAGAAGTCTTTTTTTTCTTTTTTGCTATTCTCACCCAGAAATGTGGATGCTTTATGTTTACCCTCTGCTTAATCAACATATTAAGTGCTCATTGTTGCATCACTGAAGCTGGGTTAATCTGCTTTGGAGCCATGTTTGTGATCCAAACACTTGGCTTATACTGTGTGTGTAATTAATTTTTTATTAAGGTCTGCATGTAATTAAGAGTGCTTCCTTTGTAGTTTATTCTGTACTCTGAAGGGTTATAGCCAAGGTGACTTAACTCGAGTCAGCACTCCTCTGGGAATACCATTGTTTCCTCTCTAATTTCCAATGGTATGGGGATTCAGCATTAATGTCATTATGTTAAGAAATGAAGAAGGATGATGCATGGTTACAGAGGAGGCTATGAAACCTGCATTCTATCTTGTGCTGCTATTTCAAAACCCCATTTTTTATTGCAAAGCATTTCAGTGCCTTTGATATCTCAGAAGCAACCGTAATGAAATTACTTCTACCTCCATATTTTCTAAAACTGTATCACTGTATTTCCCTTGTGGCCAGATATGAAATCAATTATGAGTCCACCCACAGCTGAGCTAGATAAATGACCACATCTCGCTGTCAGTCTGTGTGGCCAAATATTTTCCCTCTTTAGCTCACCTCCTTCCTTCTTACTGTCTCTGGCTCTTAACAGAAAGATGCAGAGGGAAAGGACAGAACTGTGTTTGACATACCAATCTTCACAGAGGAGTTTCTCAACCATAGCAAAGGTAAATAACTTCAGCACAGCTAGAGTTACTTTTTGTGCCTCCAGTTGTCTGTTTCTAAACACACTGCTTGCTCTATTTGCACTCCACCGTCTCAGAATAGTTCCTCAGTGATGTCCTAAACTCTCAGAGCAAATAAAAAATTGATAAAGGGGAAAACTGTGGAGTCTTGCCGGGGCGCGTTTACCATTATGTCCATTTCTGTGTGTTTGCGTTTTCCCCGTCAGCGCGAGAGGCCGAGATGCGGCAGTTGCGTAAGACCAACATGGAGTACGAGGAGCGAAACGCAGCCCTGCAGAAGCACGTAGAGAGCATGCGCGGGGCGGTAGAACGGCTGGAGGGCGACGTGATGCAAGAGAGGGGACGCAACGGGCTCCTCCGCCAGCACCTGGAGACTCTGCGCCAGGCGCTGACCTCCAGCTTCTCCTCCGTGCCCCTGCCAGGTGAGAACAGCCAGAGCGGTGGGATTCCCCGTTACAAATGAGCAACACAAACACACCGTTTAATATGTCAGCTGGTGTCCTCACAACAGTAAATACAACTTTCATTTCAAGGAATAACTGTTTGATCAGAAGAGACACAATAAATGTATGCTAACAGAGGCTATTAGATAACTCTTAATGAGTGTTATGGGTCCAGGTTCCACAGTAACTGATCTAAATGTTGCTCCCTGTGTTCAGTCTCTCAGAAGTGAAAATGAAGACTTGTATGATTCAGTGTTGCATTGTCCATCATTCTAGTTGATCCAAGCAGATGAAGTAAGTTAGCATCTGTGTCCCAGGCTTCATTCCAGACACCTGATTACACTTAAGAGCTGAAGTTTCTGCAAAGATTGCAGTACTTAACATTATTCTAACACATATCACTTTACTGGCATACCATGTCTTAAACTGGTTGTATTACCATGACGCTCCGCTGTCTGCGTTTAAGAGTAAAACAGTTTCCTTTACATCCCAAACTCTTTCTACAGGGCCCCCTTTTCATCGACAACAATAAAGTCAAAGCCCCCCACCACTACCACGTGCAGCCCAGCACTTACAATGAAACGTATGAAGATGTGTGCTGCAAAATAATATTGCTTGGCAGAGAAATAGTCTGGTGTCTTTAGTTTATTGGCTGCTACTTCAGTTAAAACCATATCGCTGGCAGAGGGAATCATTCATTCCTCTGCTATAGTGTGAAATGGGGAAACTCTTCTCACTACTTTATATGGAGCATGTTGAGCATTTGAAAAGACAGATGCTGCTTTAGTGAAACAACTCTGCTATTTATTACAGTGGAGTAGTTTATTTCTGAGGTAATCAACAAGCTTTTCTTTGTGTTAAGGATGAGAAGTCCTGAAGTGGAGTTGTAATTTGTTTGGTTTCGTCGTGTCAGATGCTCATGTGGTCTCTCTTCATTACCCACCATTACCATTGCTTGATCATTACCTGAGCAGGACCAGGGCAAGATGTGTCTTGTCAAATTTTTGTTGTTGTTGTTGTTGAAATGGCAGTTGTTGCAAACCCAGTAGTACTTTAACAATTTTGTCCCTGTTTTGCCAGCAGTATAAAAACTGTTTTATGTGGCCTAGCTGGGCCCCCCAGTTTGGGAAACACTGCTCTACACAATTTGTTGTGATGTTTTCAACATCAGTATGTGGAAAGATTGTGTCTTAATTGGGTAAATAAAATGATACACTAGTACCATGATTTAGGTTCCTGTTGCAGTTAGTTATCTGTGACGTCACCAGTAATTAACACTTATCTGTGTTCGTAGATGAGGGATTGACGCTGCTGAAGCAGCTCTGTGGAGGCTTTTGGCAATGCTATTCTTAACTGCATTTTAGTGATAATAATTGATAAACTCTGAGAGCACTTTATTTTTCATGTTTGTTTTCATTTTATTTGGATTGAATGAATCCTGAATCAGTGTCAAATGTGCATGTTGGACATTTTTGCAGCCTCCCCAAGTATCTTCTTAGAAATTTACCACAAGTTGTCATCCACTTCAACCATACAATTAGTTTTTCAGGCTGCTTTGCAGGATTTAGAATAAAATATATCATTTTAAAATCAGCTTTCTGCTGAGTATGAGGCAAGAAAGTAAACTTAACTTTGACTTTCTAACAGTTTTGCAATGTGGTTTTCTGGTCTGATAATGTGCCGACATTAATCACATTAATAACTCACACTGGCATATATTGTATATCCAAACTGATTACTTGACAGAACAAAAAAACAATAAAGCAAGATGTTATTTCCATGGTGACAGTTTAAAATAATGAGTGTTGAATAATAATGCAGACATGTACAGTCTTTACTCTGCTTTTTCCTCCCATGATCTACATATTTGAATATTTTAGGCGCTGGCTGAATGAGTCACTCTTAGAATCCCTCTGAATTTGCATGCACAACTTTTCTTGTGTTATTTTCTTTAAAACTTGTTTGAATTTCTTTCTCATACCACAGAAGCAGAAACTCTGCAAACGGCAGACAAACAGCTCTAAAATAAATTCAAAACTTCTTCGCGTGATATGTAGACAGGAGAAGAAAACAAAAACTTCTTCACAATATACACATTCAGCCACTTGTGTTTCTTAACCTTATTTAAGAGCACTCTACCACCACTGTTTAGAACTAGTAGAAGTCCTGCTTGTAAGAAGACAACTCTTAACAACTTATCTTCATATCTGGCATTCAAATCTGTCGCTAAATCCTCATTGAGTATATCATTATTAAAGGGATACTGTGTAACTTTTGACCCAAATATTAGTCTAATGTGAGTAATAATGGATGAATTCTGGGGTCAATATACAGTGTTTGACGAGTGTCTCCGCTCTGAGGGGGCTGCCCTCTTCAGAAACCAGACATTGTAACCTTGCAGTAGCGGATCCGGCACTCATGGGATCATGTGACCTGCAGTGCTTTGCTTTATGCTTCCACACTATAAACACAGAGGGCTCTGCTTTGTGCTACTTTTTCCTCCTCTTTGATCTAAAGTTTGTAATGGCTGAATGAATTAAAAAGGGGAAGACAGTGTCTGAGGAGGCCAGAAAGAGATGTAGTACTTCACATCTTTCATTCAGCGTTTATTCAAAACAACGGCAATAAGTGCCTGATGAGCTGCAGTACACGTCTGTGTCTAAATGCGACTAGTTGAAGCTAATCGGCTACAGACCAAAGCTAATGTGATTCCCTAAACCTTTTTTTTGCGCAAGTGATGCAGGTTTTCATGCAATAAATGCATTTCATATAATTCATATAAATATCAAAGAAGTAACTGAACCATTAGCAACTGGCTTGGTATAGTTTTATGGTTTCCATTTGCTGTAATGTCCCATAAGCTAAGGGCTAATGCTGAAGTTTTCATTCAACCGGGAGATAAAATGGATACATATATAACTAGAAGCACTCAGTCACATACCTCCACCAGGGCCCGATCCTTCTTTGGTGAAGAATCCTTTGAAAAATTCCTGAATCCGAATAACATCGCTATCAGCTGGTCAAAGTGGACTGCAAACACTATTCCAAAACACGGAAGTAGACTGTTTAATTTTGCAATGGTGCCTTGTGGCCCGTGGTAAGTTACAGGTTCAGCTCCCCCTAGTGGCCAAAAGTGACACAGTAACCCTTTATACCTTTTTATTTACCCAGGTCATTTGTATTGTGTATGTAACAGATACAATATGAGAGAAGCAAAGGGAGCATAAAACAACTGATCTGTAATGTTGCAGAGCACATATGCAGACTAGAAACCCACAAACTTAAGTTTTTAAACCAGTCTGGGAAGAAAAGCTTAAAAGAGTAATATTTGCTCACAGTAGACGGCAACTATAGTGTCTGACTGTTCTACTGTATGTATCTACGGGCAGGTTCCCCTCTGTTTCTAACGCTCCATAGTAAGTTAATGCTTTTGTTCCCTGACAGTGCAGATAATATGAAAGAGGTGAATGCTGAGTTTGCATATCACTTTATATACATTTTTTCCCCCAGTTACCTAAACATGTGCTGGGTAACCTTATCACCCAGCACATGTCAGTACTAGTTTTGAACTGGGACTTTTTTTTTAGATTTAGATCTTTTGTGTTTTCTAAACTTGCAGCTTTTAACCTGGAAAACCAACACATACTGAAGACGTCCTGACATGCTGACTTCATGTTTGTTGTCTTACAGGCAGCGGAGAGACGCCCACCCTCGAAACCATTGATTCCTACATGAAGAAACTCCACAGCATTATTGTTACTAACCCTCAAGAGCACGAGAATCTCATCAACACTGTGAGAGACGTGGTCAATCGTTTGGACAGGTGAGACTTGGTAGCTTGATTTGCTTAATTTAAAGATTTGCTTAACAATTATCCTCAAGTTTAGATTATTTAGCTGTCCTGCAGCTGGCTAAAATATGTTTCTGCAATGGTAAATGTTTCTCTTGTGCAAGCTGAGGATGAATTCTGAGTCCTCTGTCTTTTGCTGTTGTTTTGACTAGATAATTGGACCAAGTTCAACCTTTTTGATGGATTGGGATTCCCTGTGGCATTAAGTTGATGCTTGTTCCAGCTTGAAGCTTCACTCCTTAACGTTGGGCTTCTTGTCGACTTGTCACCCCAGTTCAGAATTTCATTATCCCCCTATGATCTTATAGGTGAATGTGGTATAGCGTCTCATATTTATTTATTATTTTGTACTTTTTAAAAAAAACTTTCTGTTCGCACTTGATTGATGAAGCCTTATTAATCCGTCAAAAGAAGATAAAATGGTTTTCTGTCATTTCTCATGTTCCATCTTTTATCATTCATTCATAGCAGATACTTCCACAGCAATACCACCACTATTAAACCTGTTGTCGGTGCGTTTGTATTTACAATATCTAAGAAAATGCTGTCCTTTTCTTATGCCCGGTTGAAGATAAATGTGCCATTGTTTATTTCCAGTGTGAAAAATGTTTGTATTTTCAATAAATGTGTTTTCATCATGTGAAGTACAAGTTTTTTTTCAAACAGTGCACAGCATGATTGGGGGTCAGGTTTTCACTGAAATAAAAGTTAAAGTTGAATAAACAGCGTAACTTTGATTAAGTTTTCTTGTTTTATGCTGTTCATCTTGCATTGGAGATTCAATTAAATTGAAATAAATAAAAATGTTCAATAATACCTAACAATAATGACAAAGAGGTAAAAAATATTATTTCCATAATATTTACACCCCTTCACAGTAGTAGACCTTTTTGCTTCTGCCTCTTTCTTTTACTCCCATAGCATGATGCTTCACTGGAAAAAGCAGCAGATGTGTTCTGGATGATTTCCCTAAAGAGCTACAGTTTAGTTTCAGACCTACTATCTTTTTATCATATTCTCTATCAAGACCCTTTTTGCCTTAATAGTCTCCATCCCCACCCTGATCTGTCAACTTTTTAATAAGCCACATACTTGATGTATAAGGTATGTATGATATTTATTCCCTCTTCATTTTCACGGGAGGACTTGATTAACTTCTAAACACATTTTAAATAATTAAAGCTCACAGTGACTTCACAGAGTTTTCTTAACAATAGTTCAGAATGCTGCTGCAAAAGATGTGCAAAAATTGGGAATGAAAGATAATTTAATGAGATCTACAATACAGGCCCAACCATACCTCTAGTTTTTACTTTGACTCCACTCCATAAGAGTTGTAAATTTGACTCAAAGACCTATTCACTTTCTAAGATCCATTGTGGAAGTAATTGTGCAATATCCATAACCTATGTGGCCAATTTATTTTAATATGTTCAACATGCTTCATCATTCACTAGGCTCATTTGTTGAATCAGTCGATTAGGGAGCCCTGCTGTAATTCAATACGACTTGCAGTCAGAGATACAAATTACATTATTTGGATTTTAATTGAATCTTCCCATTTGGCTCAATTGTCTTGAATATGAGATCTCAAATTGACAAGATTGTGCAGTTATTGATGCCCATTTCCTTTTATGTCCTCTCCACAATAGCCTTGTGTCCCATTGTCATATCCAATATATTGACTGTCCGTAGCCCGTGTTCTGCACACAGAGAAGTCATGTCTGTTTATACAGTGGACTGATAATACATAGTTGATGACTGATATATTACAGGTTGTATGTGCAGAGCATTAAATTGCCTAACCTCATAGTTTAATGGTATGAGGAAGTGTGGAAAGGACTTTGGCAGTTTGCAGCACGTTATGGAAGTATTGAAATTTTACAACCTGGAAGTTGATCAAATGCTGTGTTCTATGATCAAAGATGGCATGCTTGGGCTTGTTCAGTGTTTTGGGCCAACTAAGCATGGAGCTCTGGGAAGCTGAATCACTTTAGTGTGTTAGCATCTTTTCTTCTTTAACTTTATTGTCTTTATACAAGTACAATGAAATTCAAGACTGGCAACTCAAACCATAAGAATTAAAAAAAATATATTAAAAGTGCATTTGTAAAAAGTTAAATTTGGCTATAAAAATTCACATCATTTATATAAAAGCCCACCGATTTAAAAAAAAAAAAAAAAAAAAAGTGTTGGTGACGGGTAAAGCAATGTCCCTAATAAAAAGAGGCAATAAAATAAGAAATTATAAATTATTGTCGAGTCATCTCAGTCTTGAATTTCATTGTACTTTTATAATGACAATAAAGTTGAAGAGGAAGATGTTAACATAATATGGACATAGTAAGGGAACGCCTTTTCCATGTAAAAATGTTCACTTAACACTCACCACAATGATATTTTTCTGTGCCTCTGTTGACTTTTTACAGTATATTATAGATATATGATTACAGGATATTAGAATGGAATATTTTCAGGTTTTATGCTAGTATCCAACATATTACTATTTATTACTAGATGAAGGAGCACTGCCACCTTTTTTATTTGATTTTTTTTTAAATGATCTAGACCTGACTTTACAAATGTTTTGAAACAGGGAGCGTTATAAATTCAGAACATTCATGGGGTTAATGAAAGAGTGTGTGCAGGTGGCTGCTTAACAGATACTGAAGAAGGAAATTTAAGTACTGCTATTTGCAAACATAGTTTATTTGTAATCTACACATTTAAGTGTTAACTGCAACAGCTGGATTATCTATCTACAGTCTCATTTGAATTCAAATTACTGTGATTAATTTGAATCTCTTACCAAAGTGGTTATGGTTCATCCTGACATGATAGTGTGTAATCTATCCATTAGTTATTGATGCACTTTTAAAACTCACTGATGGCAGTGGTGTGTGTAGGCCGATGGGTTTAAACATTATCTGGAAAACATGAGCATCAGTACAAAAGACATTTCTGTTATTTAAACAAAATCCAGTCCTGATGGTAATAGAAGGAATATCAAGTATTGCCTATGAGCAAAATGTCCAAAAATCCAGGAGGTACCTAAACCTCCAGCAGAGATTCTGTGACGATTCCCGAACCTCTTCACCCTGCATACAGCTGCCAATGGATCAGGTCAAAGGTCAAAGCTGGCAGCTGGCAACAGCAAAAACCATGAAAGGCAAAGAACACAAGTTTCACCCAACTTACATACTAGAGTTGACCCAAAGTTCATAAGCATGAAAGTAACCATGATCCATCCTCCTAGAACCATGAATACTTTTACATATTTTAATTTCACAATGTCATTTTCATTTCATTCCAGGGATGCCTGGAATGACTTTTAAAAATGCAAAGAAATCACAACATCTGTACATTCTGGCTGTAAATTGAGACATAAACTGCACTCTGTGAGACTCTACCTGATTGTAGTTGTTTACCTTTGAACCCCAGGGATCATCTTTCATATGTATACTGGTTGGTGTGCAGTAGCTCTGAAAGCTTATTTGTATAATGAGCTTAACTGCAGCCTTTTTTATTTTATTTGCTTTGATGTTGGCCCAAAACTATAAGAACACATTACACCAGTTTTAAAGTCACTGCATTGGCTCTCCAATTTCAGGATGGATTTTAAGGTTCCTATAGTCCTTTATAAATGTCTTCATGGTCTTGGGCCTTCTTATTTATCTGAACTGCTTTTAAATTGTGAGCCCTCGCGGGCCCTGAGGTCCTCTGGTACCGGCCTTTTAATGGTTCCTAAAGTTAGGACTAAAACTTATGGTGAGGCCTCATTCCAGTATTATGGCCCTCGATTGTGGAACAGCCTGCCATAGGGCCTCAGGGCCGCAGAGACTGTTATTGTTTATAAAAAGAGGCTTAAGACCTACCTTTTTAGTTTTGCTTTTAACTGAATCTTATTCTATTTACCTATTTATTTTTATTTATTTATCTATTCATTTATCTTATTTATTCATTTTAAATATAAATATTTATTTTTTCATTTAATTTTATTGTCATGAACTCCTTTATGTGTATTTTTATTTTTGCTCTCATTTGTTCTTATTGTTTTTATGCTTATTTGATCTTGTCATTACTTTTTAACTCCAGTGTTTTCCTAGTGGGGATCCTCCAGGTTTTGCCTGCTCGATCTGCAGGGTTGTTGCCTCAGTGATCGGCCCTGCCTGGGGGGCTGGATGTTCTGTGCTGCAGCCCAATGGCTGCGGTGCGGACTCCGGCCAGCCCTGGTCTGGGTGGGTCTGGTGGTGGCGCCCTCTGTGGTTCTGGATGGGCTGGCTTCTGGTGTAGATGGGTCCCCAAGATATTGTTTCCTCACTGCTGTGTCAAGCCTGATATTTTTATTGACTTTTATTTATTCATTTTTCTATTTTTTTTGCATTCAGTTAAGAGACAGTCACTAGGCAAGGCAAGGCAAATTTGTTTATAGAGCACATTTCATGTACAGGACCATTCAAGGTGCTTTACATTGCACAAAAGTATATTAAAACAAAAACTTTTAGAAATAAATAAAATTAAAATAGAAGAGAAAAATAAATACATTTAAAAAAAATTCTATAATCAAGATTAAGAAAGGACAACAGATTAAAAGCATGATCAAGTTTATAATTCAAGCTAAAAAAAGAAATGACCCAGACTTGGACTTTCAGATAAAAACTATGTAAATGTAGCAGAGAACAGGAGACTCTTTAACCTGGATTTAAATAAACTGAGTGTTTCTGCTGATCTGAGACTTTCTGGGAGTTTGTTCCAGACATGTGG
>JBBBVU010000010.1:15279748-15296969 GCA_037177055.1 Atherinosoma microstoma
GACTATATAAGACAAAACTAGTGCCATGTTTTTGCCTTAAATATGCTTAAACATGTGAAAGCATTAAGATTTTCAGTAATAACTGAATAAAATGGCTATATTTCATTACTTTATACATATTGTTGGGCTTAAATTTGCAATAAATGCTTAAAACGGAATTCTCAAAAATTAAAAACCGAAAAACACCGAAAAAATGGGAAAAATTAAAACGGAATTTGGAAAAAAATAAAACGGATTCCATAGGGCCCTAGTCTGTGTGACATCATCTGTGCTGGCAGGGCTCACGTCTTCCCCAGAAAGTCCGCAATGGCTAAGAGACCAACAGAAATACCAAAGGTGTCCAAGAAATTAAGAAATGTTACTCTAAGTGACTCCAGAAAAAATTATTAAGCTGCATCCGTTTTTGGTGAAATGTTACAAACTGGAGGAGCGTTGTCAGAAAAACGAGAGCAGTTTCTATCAAGCTCACTCACCCTGGGTGTTTGAGCTGCAGCTGGAGCCTGTTCTGAAGATCGGTGGAAAAAAATATCCGTCAATGATGATAAAACTGCTTGTAGGAGAGACTGTCGCGTATTAAAGATTGAAATAATATTCAAAGGGGAAAAAAAAAGTATGTTTATGGCACAGAATTTGAGAAAAAATAAAACAAAAACTGGAAAAAAGTAAAACAGGTTTCATAAGGCCCTAGAAACACTCTTCAGTAAAGTTGTAATGAAATCTATTATTTTAAGGTTTCGGTTTTAGACTCATGAACAGAACAAAAATACAGACTGGTATAAAGTAATGTAAACATCAGCTCTGTAAACTCAGGGGACCCTGTAGGACCCCATAGTGGCTTATAAAAAAACAAAAAAAAAACAGGCCAGATACAAATGAGAGAAAAAAGGGCATCATCTCACTCATTTGTCAGCTTGTCAGAAAAACAGAACCCTCTCTAAATAGCCTGGTCATTTTCTTTTTAAAGTCACAATAGGAAGGAACAGCCATCATTACACATGACTGTTGGGCATGGCTGCTGCTATTTATAGCACCCACACTTACATAAGAGTATGTTATCACTGATGATGATAAGAAACAAAATAAATAAAAAACAAACAAACATAATTTGAGTGAATCTATTAACTGGTAATATAGTTAAATTATGCCACTTGTTTGCAGCATATCCATCTTGAATTCCTTTTAAGTGTTTGTAAACAAGGCTTTAACATAATAATTACCACATTCTTCATTTGTGTAGATAAAGGTGTAAGCATAGTTTCTGCTAGTACACATCATTTTCTGACCCCTGGTGCCTGAGTGGTTGTTACACTCGTCAGTCAAACCTTTTATTGGCAATAGAAAATATACAAGGTTGATTACATTACCAAGGTACAGATACAAATTTTATTGTTCCCAGTTAAACCCTTATTTCTCATGGATGGGAATGATAGGCAACCAAAGTCTCCGTATGGATGTAAAACTCTATAACAGTGTTATGGTTCTCTTTCTCTGCTACAGTAATGCCAGTAAAGAGGAACATGAGGCTTACATTGGTTATATAATCTTTTCGATTAGCTTTACTACAGTCTGTAGGTCCCATTTTTTTTTTCTTGTTCATTTGTGTCGGGCAAGTTAGCATAAAGGTTAACCACTGCACAAGTTTACATCACTGCATGTTTTCCAAGTGATAATGGTCAGAATGATCTTTTATTTAAATTATATATCATAATAGGAAGAAATTGTAGGCATACGTTATATAAAGTGTTCAAAAATGGGGACAAGGGGGATTGTTTAGTAACATTCAAGTATGAAATGTCACACTCCTTTTCTGAGCTGCAGAATGATGTTCAAATATAGTAGCTGATGCCATTTAAGTGTGATGCAAGACTTTAGCTGTTGGATCAGATCTGATCTGCTTTTTCTGCCCTGGCTCCAGATGCACAGTAATGGCATCATGTCTAGTGTCCTGCTGGGTCACTCCCCATTCCATTCCTTTGCTTAGTCTTAAAGTTTTCAGGCTTCTTCTTTCATGAATATTATACTGTATCTACTCCATAATTTGTCATGGTCTGCTTTGCTGTGAGATGCGTGATTTAATGACATTATCCTTCTAGAATGGAAACAGACTGGCTGACTTAAATTGAGTTAATTTTGACAAAATAATTTGAATTTTAAACAAATAGATCTGCTGTATATGTGTTAATCAGAAGCTTTTTGGAACTAGAGTTGAGTTCTTGAATATTTTTCTTTTCGTCTGGAGAACCCAAGTTTCCAGGCTCTTGTAAACATCATGGTGGAGTTGTGTCGTCTTGGAAACAGGATCTTGGCTTGAAGTCATGCTTCATGGACCAGTCAGCTGCCCTTCCTGTTGCTTCCCAGACTGTTTAGCCTGGACACCAATCAGGGCACATACCTGAGAGTGACAAACATCTGTGCCTTTCATTGACAGGGAATTTTAGTACTGTTTTCTAAAAAAAAGAAAGAAAAAAACTTCACAAAAAGAACTGTTTTGTCCCAGTAATGCCATTTATCTTTGAATTAGCAGTTCTTAACACACAGCAGCTGTAACACCTGCAGGATCCTTGAAACTATGCATGCTTCCAGTCAAATGCAATAACACCATGTACTGAACATGTTGCCAAATCTTTGATTCAGATTCAGTTGTGTTTGGCATATTTTCCTTCCTGCGAGTATCTCAGTATTTGCCCAAAGCTCATGTCACAACCTTTTATAATCTTAACTCCAAACTAGTGTATTGAGTCTGACTTTCACTTTTGGTCTCAGAGTGATCATTTACAACTTTATGCATGAAAGATGTCCATCCTCCCTTCAAAACAGCAGCTTGTAAATCAGGAACGCCTGTGAAGTCATTATAGTTCAGGTGCAGCTCAGGGGGCGGGCGCAAACTACGCGCATGCTGCCGGGATGCAATAAAACCGTTTGCTTTACAGTAGCAGCAGCCTGTTGTACTCCGCTCTGGATCTGTGCTGATTACTGTTGCTTAACCACCATTAAGACACATGGGGTTGTTCAGCTGTCTGCCACGTAAAATTACTGTGGTGCCTTGCCAAGAACAGACACAGGAAGGAAGTGGTCAAGGCTAAAACCAGGAGTAAAGGGATGCCCTGGGGAGACTTGGCCCAGATTTGATTTTCATATCATAAGTGGAAGATTTTAGATGTTACTCTAGTTTAACTAGCTGAGAAATGGCTGAGCTGGCGATTTAAAAATGGACTTTATCAGATAAAGATATTTAAATGTGCACAGCCCTCACACCTGCATGTTTTCTCACAGACCCACACTATTCACACACACCCCTCTCTCTGCCCACCAGAAGCCAATATTAGTGTTGGATTATGTATTAAAAGCCAAGCTGTGTTTAGCAAGTTGACCCTCTTATAGTCAAAAATAAAACAAGTTTTCAGTGTAAATACACTCTCCACCTCTCAGCCCCTGACTTTAATAGTTTAGAGTCACTCACAGAGCTCTATACTAACAATTCCTTATATAGCCTTCTTTCTTGTCTGAGCAGACTACAGGGTGAGAGGGTGAAACCAGAATGCCATGCCTGCAGCCACAAATTTAGGGCAGGGGAGTGGTTCATGTCTAATTTCTGTTGACTCACTGCTTTTAATGAGAAGTGGGAGGTGACAGTGTTGTGGAGAATGGGTTTGGAATAGCTCGTTAGTCTGTTGGCATTAATTCATGCCAGCTCTTTGGCTGGGCGATCTGTTTATGTAGATTATTATACACAAAGAGGGAGCTGTCTGTTTCTTTTTTTTTGTCAGCAACATTCTCAGCTCAGGCCCTGGTGGAATAACACTGGCCGCAAACAACTCAGTATAAGATGATGTCTAACAGCTAGACCTCTCATTAGTTCATTTCAAGATGATGTGTGACAGTTGTCCTGCAAATATGAATAGTTGAATCTATACAATTTTTTTAAAAATTAAGATTATGAAATCCCAGACTATATTATTGCTTTATTTATTCCTAATTCTTGCTGACAAGAAACCTAATTTACTGGTGAGATTTCTTTTAATTGAGATGATGGTGAAGATGATTCTGTCGTCTTGAGGAAAGAATCATCATCATGTAAGACTGCCCGTTCTTTGACAAGCAACTCAACTCTTAATGGTTCTATTAGCTGCTTAATTGTGTCCACATCAGCTATTCACAGAGATCATTTCCATTCTGAATGAAAGACTGTGACTTTTTGTTTTGTTTATAGTTTTCAGCTTCCTTATAATTTCTCTTCATTAACAACTAAATAAATGGTTGGAACACTTAGATTTTACATTTTTCTGTATGTGTGTCAAAAGTTGTACCTGATGGTGACTTTAAGCTGACATCTGCTGTCTTATCTCTTCTTTTCCTTGTCTGTAGAAAATTTGGCTACAGCCTGAAGATGCCCTGTGGCTCTGTCTGAAGCAGCAAGATCAAGTACTCTCAGCCTGACAATACTGGAAGCAACGGGGAGCCACATTGCCTGGCTGGTGAGCAACGTCAAAATTTATTTTTCCTTTAGTCAGCTGGGATACACAATTATTCATATGGAAACCATGTTCCCTTTGAATCTTTCTGTGTATGAAAATGTTATGTCAGTGTTCTCTTTGAGCTGTTGTACAACCAAAAATGGTTTTTTTCCACTTTGGTGAGTTCTTAATAGATACCTCCCCCCCCAGCCTTCATTAAGAACTGAGTTTATGCTGAATTGTACAAATAAACTGCAGCACAATAAGACACATTATGCATTCACCTACCTTAGACTCAACATAATGTTTGGAGTCACCTCAGTCTGTTAGACAAAGCTTGCACATACTTGCACAGGTAGACTGAAAGGCAACACTGCATGTCGGTTTCTACCCCCACTGCCCAGGCTGATGTTTGATAGCTCTTTGCCTTTGTGGCAGCATGTCTATAAATCCTCTTCTTTCTGAGCACTATTGTTTTGCTTTAGCACAGAACTGCAACTGCAGAGGAGTCAGATTTGTCAAACTGGATGAACAGCCTCATCATATAAACTTGGCTTTTGTGGGTAAAGATTTATGTGGAACATAGTGTCAGAATGCAGCAGTATTTTAGTGAAATCCACCCATTTCAGCTCATACTAAGAAACTCTCATGCATCCTATTGTGGTAGTGAACATGACCAAAGAAAGAGGTCAAGGCCGTGTCAAGTCATGTTCAAATGATTCAATTAATTTAGAAAGATTTTTCTTCCCGTTTATATAACCATCTTTTTGGGAATTGGTTTAATCCTTCATGACTTTATGACACTTGTTATTTAAGTTAGCTTTACATCGCTATATTTTGTAAAGAGTCAAAGTCACTAATAAATATGACATTTTATCTCCAACGGAGAGTCGGCCACTTGCAATTTGATCAGCTTCAACAAATCCAGTATTTTCAGGACAACAGCAGAACTGCTGTAATTTAGCTCAAGTCCCACCAGTGTTTGCAGAACTGTCACAGCCAGTGTTAAATATTGGACATGTGAAAGGGCTGTAGCTAATCTAGGGCTTTTCTTTTTTTAAAGGTCTTCCTCTTTGAAAATGCCATCCATCTGTTCATCCGTGTCAGGGTTTTGGCAGCTGGAGCTGTCCCTTTTGAAAATGCTTAATTTCAGTACATCAAATTGTATATTTACTGTGGGAATGAAGTATAATGAAGTATGATTTAGGGCATCAGGAACTTATTTGAATTTTGATGGTCATGTCAACAGCACTTTGATGATGGCTCTGAAAAGAAAGCAGCTCTTAAATTTTCAAATGTTTCCACAACAAACTAAGCTTTGGCTAAGAAACCTCTCTTCTTCTTCTGCTTATTTTGTCAGTAGCTTAAAAATAGGATTGATTCATTAAAGATATATTGCGGCTTTAGAAAGATGAGTGATTGATTAATCACAGATTACTTGTCCAACCCTCTATTGAGTTCAGTTCAACCATTCAGTAGAAATGTATCATCAATATAATAACAAATGGTGAACACAGTCTTATACTGACTCACTGAAAAACTGTGTGAACTCACTTAAGTTTAATCAAACTCAACTGTGAAAAGCTTAATGTAATGCTTTACAAAACCCAAATCAGACCTCAGATAGATTAGTTAACTACTGAAGTTTGATACAGTTCTAGTCACTTAAGATATTTCATGTATTGCATATAACTCTCATTTGCAGTAAAATTCTGGGTAAAACTGCATCAGTGCACACTCTGAATTAGCTGTTTTAGCTATGGGTTATACAAGAATACCAGTGTTTTCTTTAAGTAAAAAGGAGGGAAAAATATCTTGAGGTTTTATCACACTTTTTAATTTCCGTTTAGATGCCTGCAGCAAGCGGTGGCCTGGAGCTGCACTTGACTCCCTGTGGTGATTATGAGCACTCTGAAAGTCAATGTATATTGACTGGCTGTGTACATTATATGTATAGATCCATCAAGATAACACATTGTTGACTCATGGAAGCTCTTAAAGTTGCTCCACTTATTGATTGTTGCATGCCCCCCACTGTGCTCATTCTTGCTAAATGGATTAAAATGTGACCTGTCCTCTTTTGCTGCACAAGTTCCCATTTCAGCAATGTTATTGAGAGTGCCTTTGTGATCTGTCTTCAACAGTAAATAATGTAAAGTTTTCCCATTAAGATCCTGTTGATAAGGTTTAAGTCAATTATCCCATAGAATGCATCCAACTTCCAGGAAAAGCATTTGTGAAAGTGGGAAAACTTGGTTTGTCCTTAAAGCCCATTCTGTCGATGGAGACAAAGTCAGTGGAAATCAATAAATTAGTAGTCGTCTGGAAAATGTATTCCCATCACACTCCTGGTCTGTCTTCCATTCCCTGACGTTCACCCCAGTAAGTGGAGTGTGGAAGCAAGCAGCTGTTGGAGTTCCCATCAGAGAGCAGAAATGGATTTTACAAAGTCACAGACGTCTGAGACGTCAATATGAAATGATCTATAGCTCAGCTCTCTGCTCCATTGCTTCTACTAATATTCAGAGTGAATCTCTGAGGGTTAAGCTAATGAATCTGGAATACTGGCATTCCAGATACACACTATGATATTGCTACACTTTCTAGTAATAACAACTTATTGTGTCAGATAGACATTATCTAAGAATTGTGTCAAAAATTTAAATTCACATAGTACTGATGCAAAAAAATCCATTGTTGTCTACTGGCCTACATCCCAGGTACGAAAACATTTAGAAATATATTTTTTTCTCTCTTCCATCACCTGATTGTAAAACAAAGGTCCAGTAGTAAATGGCGTGAGATTGACTTTTGAACTTGTTAGGTCGCTTCTGTTGTATCAGTAGAGGTTGGAGAGTTGTGGGTGGCAGTTTCCCATAAATTCCACCAAGCTGTGACTCTGCTGCCTGCTATAGTTACCCCAGGCCTGTTTCAACTTAGTCATGGCAGGAATGTGCCATTGCATGTGAAGGGGTCATCAGTCTTCATGGCCTGTCATGGCTCTCCCCAGTCCTTAGTCAAGGCTACCAAGATATGGACATTCTTTCCCACACACATGCAACCAAATTCCCTTTCATCAGTGAGGACTGTTAATATTTATTATGTCAGGAGCGTAACTGTTTATTCAGTTTAGTTTCTTGATAAACGAATAACTCAGTTTCAACAAGATGTGAATCATCTTTGCCCTGGAATAAATTATTGTTATTTTTTTTTACCTCTGCCAGGGCGCAGATGCTATTTTTTCAGCAGCATACGTTTGCCTGTCTGTCTTTATGTCTGTCTGTTAGAATCATTAGTCAAAAGTGGGATATTGATCAACTGATTTGGGGGTGATGTGGATCACCGTCTGGATCAGGAATATTTTAAAGATTCTTTACTATTGGGATATAGTTATAATTTTGCCATTACAGCTTCTAACTCAGCAGATAATGCCCCGAATCGTTAGGGAAAAAAACCTGTTCGGATCTGATGATCCAAAGGTTCAAAATATAGGGGGTACTCGGTGGGCTGTTGGGCCTTTTGCAGTTTTTCTCGAGTGACTGACTGTATGGCTTGGCGGAGGTCTGCGCTCTCTGAGTGCTTCTAGTTTATTAATGTTTCTTTTTTGAAAAATTTCTTAAACTGTGTCTTACATGCAGTCTCCTAAATGCCACCAAGATATCTCCAGTGTTTGGTGCTGCAACTATCAAAGCTGCACTCTCACTTATAAATGTATTCTTGAATAACTCCAGAATTTGTTTGTTTTATCACAGAGGATTTAAAAACCATTGTCAATTTTCTGTGTAACATCCTAGAAATAATAAGCCAGCTTAGGGCATTCGCTGTAAGCATTTCGTTGTTGGCTCAATGGAACAGGATAAGTGTGTTGTTATGTTAAAAACTACATTTATATTCTAACAGAAGGAATAAGTCCCATGTTTTTATACTCTCAAAACTTATGTATCTTTGCTTTCTTTGGTTCAGTTTCCAGTGCAGGCTGATGGTTATCCTGTGAATTTATATTGAAGTAAAGGATTAATAATCACAATAATGCAGCCACCTGAAATAAAGAGAGCGGAGGATTAGCTTCAGAGCATCAGCTCTGGAGCTGGATTAGTGTCAGTCATTTCCTGAAGCACTGGGGAAATTTATTGTTGTCATTGTTTGATTGTACCTGGATTCTTCAGTGGGAGGTTGGTCTTTAACCCATTAAACCATACTGAGAGAGATTGTTTACCACAATGTCAAATGAAAAGCAGTCTTAAAGTAACGTACAAAAAATCTTGCTAAAGTATATGTATGTACAGTCATTTAATCTCAGACCAGGTTAGAGGTTTAGGGTTGAGGCACTTGACTTTGAATAAAAATCTCAATATTTTACAAGGTGTCATATAATCCGTATATCAGATTTATTAGCAATGAATCTGTCCAAAGGCTTTCAACTTGATCTCTACCAGGCCCTTTAAGTCTGGCCACCAATTGTTTCATTGTCTAGTCAATCTTGTCTTGCCTGGCTCTTCAAACAGGCTGATGTCTCAGCTGTTGAGCCTCTGCCCCTGCCTGTGTGGCCTGTGCTTTGAAGATGGAAAGAGAAATTGAACTTAATACGGTGTTGAAATTGAAGTAAAGATTTAAAAAAAAGATGGTTAAAGTATCATTGCCTTTAAATGACTTGTTTTGGTGGAACCAAATGTTTAAAGCAAACAGCAGCTGTTGTAAACATGTTCTTTGTTGATCTGTATGACCATTTACCAGAAGAACTGCACCAGCCTAGTCTTTGTCATTGTGTTTAAACTCTATTTTCATTGTGTCTGTTGCAGTTTGTTGCCGTTTTTACAGTAAAGGGGATTTTGAGAACACTAACTATTCTCATATTGCTGGTCTGTGGTGCTTATATTACACCACACTGTCCTGTTTTTTTTTTTAATTGGAATATAGAGATGGAATAGAGGGTTGATGGCCCACTGAGCCAGCAGCAGATGTATACACTTAGCCAAATTAACTTTTGCTAATGTATGATGGAGATGCTGATTACTTGAACACAGCATGTTATTTAAAAGCACACACGCATTCAGTGTGAAGCTACCTCTCTTTTGTCAGTATGAATGGACTAAGGTGAGCAATGGTGGTGCAGAGGGGAATTCTCTTCTTTTGTTATTGTATTCCACTTTCTGTGAAAAGGGCTGGTAAAAGCATATCAGTTTGCCTTAATCCCCAATTGCCAATTTTAAATGGTAAAATCACACTGAGGCTGAGGCACAGCTTGTATTGTCCTCAAATGAAAAGCTTATTACCCTCGTTAATGAAAACAGTTTTATTGCAAAAAAAAGAAGAAAAAAATCTATATAATGAGGCAGCTGGCCAGACTAGTCTCTATTCTGTCATTGAAAGCCCTGAATCTGCAAGCATTTTGAGAAAGATGAAAATTAAGGTCCAGCTAACTATGCAGTCACTGTAGAATTCCTCTGTTATGACCACAGTTTTCTTGTGGCCTCTGAAAATATTGTTTTAGACCTGTGTAAAACATCTGACAGTTGTCATCAGGGTGGAGTAAATTGGTGAGGGAGATGTTCTGCTTAATACCCTCATCATGTTGTGACTGCTCCCTGCCAGACCCCTGTTCATCCCACCGTCTGTAGTGTGTTTTTGCAGCTGTGTTTACATGCCAGCTCTGTGAAACCTGAAAGAAGGGCCAAATGCCTTCCTCTGTACATCTGACATCTGACATAATTCTTTTACCTTCTACGTGGCGCACACATGCTACTCCTAAGCTCATGTGCATATTGAGAACAGGTTTATCTCACAGAAACAAAAATGAGAATGTATTTGACGTTTAGTTTAAGCTTTTTTTTTCTTTTTTTTTTACCCATTATGTTAAACATGTGAAATAAACCCCTTGTGGTACTGATGCGCTCAGGTTATATTTCCAAGGACTAAAATGAACCGCGTCTGAAAACGATAGATGGTTCATTGAGGTTGTTTCTAATAATATCCAAATATTTAGATAGATTGAAATGTTATTTAAGATGGCACCCATGAGTTCAAATTGAATTATTATAACATTGAAGTATAGATAAATTTGTATTCAATTATCTGGAAGTGCACACAGCTGTACATCATTATGTTATAACAATATCTTACCTAATTGGCTGACATCCTCCAACTTCGGAATAAAGTCTGCAGGGAGCAGAAAGATTCCTGCTGCACTCTTTATGCTGATCTCTCACTTTTCTTATAGTACATTTCCTTTATGCCAAATAATTGAAGCCAGCTGAACTGTATGCAAAAAACAGAAGTGTGTTTACTATGCATTATTAATGAGTATGAAAATGGACCTCTGAGCTAATAGGCAGTCTTTCATATATAATGTTCAGAATATGTGGTATCAATTCACTCCTTGATCCTCACTCCACAGTCATTGTGTGTTTGTAGCTTAATTTAGCCCAATTTATGACACAATAAATGCCATCTGTAAGCACAGAATACAGTAAAGATCTTGGGTTCATGTGCAGTATGTGGTGAACGATGGCCTCAAAGAGTTAGGCAGCATGTATGCATAGTCACCAAATGGCTATCTATCCTTGTAATTATAGTATCTGTTCTCTATAATCATTTCTAAGCTTGTTTATTACCAGAAGCATAAAATCTCCTTAAGAGTTCTGATCTGAACTTTAATGATATTTAGAGCAATTTTATTATCATGCTCAGTGTTTTATGAAAATAGTTACCTGAGATTAACCCAAGAACACTATTGGTGGGTATATTTCACCCATGCTACATTGGTTTTGAATGGGTAGAGTACACAACGTTAGTGTTCTAGGGTTAAAGAAAAATAAGTGTTGTTAAACAATTAGCTGTAAATGAATCGAAATCGAATCGAATAAAATTGAAATCGAATCGAAATAGACTATTGTGAATCAAATTGATTCAGGGAATTAGTAATGATACCCAGCCCTAGTTTTTATCTTAGTTTAGGTGCTTTACTTCATCAAAGGCCAAGTATGCTCCAGTAGAATCACAGCAATTAGTCAGCCACTAGTATCATAGTAGTAGTTCTAGTTGGGCTTTCAGTTTATAATTTAAATGATCAGAATTCCAAATGCATTAACTAAAATGGAACTAAATAATGCCTCCATGTAATTTGATTCCTTCATGGGATTGGGAAAATGTAGCATAGGAACTAGTTTTGACAACTTTGGCTCTTGGAAACATTCTGGTCCACACTTCAGACCACTTGGTGGTAACATGCAACAATTTGTTTTTGCCAACTTCCAAAAAATATCAAAAAGAAAAAGAATTGTGGAATAAAGATGTGAACAAGGCTCAGGTATTATCCGAGAGGAACGTGTTTTCACAGCAGTAGTGGCTGCGGTGGACCGGGGAGAGGTGGAAGAGAAACAGTGTTTTGGGGAAGGTTCTACGAAGGTTAGTTGCAACAATTCAGTGGAACGTTTTGAAAAGGTTTAATCTCAACAATCCAGGCAACGTTCTCTGAGCATCACGGCCAACGTTAGCAGAACCTTCAGCCTGTCTGCAGCTGGAACAGCCTCTCCGTTACTCCATCCACACCAAACAGGAAACAATCGTCAGTGATTGGGCCTAGTACAATTTCATATTGAAAATAAGCCATTTCTGCTGGGATTCTGCCCACTTAAAACCTCCTTCTCCCTCCCGAAGCCACAAGCGAGCGAGACGGAACTGGCCAGGCCGGGCTGCATGTCGTATTCTGCTCGAAGATTTGGCCCAAGACACACATGAAAAGACGCCCCTTCATTTACATAATGAATCAGAAAGGCATATAGAAATGTAAAACAGAGTCAGATAAATAGATATGCTTGGAGAAATAAATAAACGAAGAAAATGAAAGATTAGAAATAATGAAGGCGTAAATATGACTGGGAAAAAAAAGTGTCAACAAATAAATTAATTAATAAAATGTCATATGAAAATAAAATACAAGAATAAATCATTTTGGGGACAAGAAAATGTAAAAGGAAAATAATCCAGAAATAGATACAGGCATATAGATTAAGTAGGAAAATTTTTTAAAATCACTAAATAAATAAATAAATACATTTAACTGAAAATGAGATGGAAAAGCAAATAAATAGGAGTATTAACACACATTTAAATTCAAACAGTTGAAAATTATGTGACAAATAGATGCAAATTTGTCACATTTTATAAGTTTCTTAATGGATAAACATTTAAAACATTTTTTCCATAGTTTATTGGCATATCAATTTGTTTATTGAGCCATTTCTTATTACTGTGTTTATTTTGGGTTTTGGGAGTTTCAGTCCTCCATACACAAGGCGGCTAAACAACACACTGACTATCCTGACTGAATGAAATGGTCTGAGAAAAAAAGGAAAAGTGCAAAGACTTATATAAGGAAAATTCTACTAATCTTATTTTCATAAAGTCCTTCCCGTTTAATCAATCATGACATGATGGAAAGCTGTTAAAAAACGAGTGTCTGTGAAACGGGCAGATAGGCAGTGTTGTGGTAATGTCATCAAGACGTTAACAGTCAGGCTGAGTATCTGGGAAAGAACGAGTGATGATGAAGACAGGAAAGTTACCCTGGAGATAATTCAGAGAGGAGTTGTAGTGTTTTTCTTTCTGTACTGGCACCGGGAGAATAAGTCAGACTTACTTGTGTTTAAGTCTTTGTGTGCAAGATATTATTACAGTTGACACTCTAAAGACTAAGAAAAAAATAAATATCTGAGAGTAGAAATTAAACTTGTATGTGTACATGTACATGTATATATAATTTCAGAACAACAATGGTCACTGTCATCAAAGAAAAATTGGAAATGGTAATTCTGGCTACACGCTGTAAATGTTTTTACAGGGTTGCAGCATGTTTGGTCTTCATACTGGGTGAAGCATCATTGTTGAGGACTGGAACTGGAGGCCGTACCAGCAGGCCCCAGTTAATTGCTGTTTAAGAGGAATCATTACAATCAGATTAGAATAAACTTAAAGCATTTCAGAGTGTTGTTACTTTGTGACAACAACAAGAGAAAAAGGTTGCACCACAAGATCTTTTTCTTAATTGGACCCTTGAGGAGAATTTGAACCGAAAAAAACTTTTTTGTTTGAAAGCTGAGGGCTGCTTTGTAAAAAATGTTGTGTTAACTCCTCTGTTGCAAGTCATAAATGCAAATTTATGGTTGTGTCTCTACAGTGTCACAAGGTATTAACTTTCCATCAATAGATTGATAGTGTTTCCCTTTTGTTTGGAAGTGTTGGGTTACCTCTTGCCAGAAGGTCCACAGAGCCAGATCTGTCTTCTGTTGCCAAATGGCCAAGATGAAATTGGATTTTAGAAAGCTGGGCAGGGAGACAGGAGAAAAAGTGGAAACTATTTTTGGAGAGAAAAGTAGGACAGGATTAAGAATTGACCAGAAATACAATTTGTCATTCAGTGTTCATTCAATATGAAACAAAACGTCAGAACAAAATAAGGTTATGTCGTTGAGTTTGAAGTATTTCAGAGGAGAGGGCATCCCTTTATGAGCTTAGAGCATTCTATAGACAGCAGAACCATTACAGTTGTAATAAATAGATGGTGAAAGATGAAACTTCTGCCACTATGATATTTTTTACACTTTATGAGTAACAGACATTATGAAGTCTTTTTCAAACCAGGCCTGATTTTGATGCAGATATCAAACTAAAAAGCATGATTACGACCAAATAGAAGATTAGGAAAGTACCACTGAATAACTTTCTGACTTTTAAACTCTGTGTTTCTGTCTCATTTTGATGGCCCACTGACATTTATTATTACGTACATTCCTGGAGCAGTTGATGCCCAGCAGGGTCCTGTCAAGCACTTACATCAAGTTACAAAGACTGAAGTAAATGAAAATACTAAAATCATCTGAAAATTGAAAGGATCATATACTTTTTTTCTGAGAACACGAAGGGGTGTGCATAATGCGTAATAATTCATTCGGTTGAAGTGTCCCAGATTGCAGTTTTGTGCTGTATGCAGCAGCTTGCTTTATTTCTTCATTTTGCTTATAAAAAGGTCTTGGTAGTCAGTATACTGCTTTGCCTTATTTGTCTTCGTTTTTTGTTCTAGTTTAGATTGCACTTGTGACTTACCTCAACCTCAAACCACATCTCTGCATTCAAATAGGCCAGTTTCCCAACCCAGTAGGTCCCATGATGGTGCACGGTGTTTTGATCTCATCATGACGGTCTTATGGGTAAAATTCACAGCAATCCATTGCTACATTATTGGGAATACCCAAACCCTGTCATGATACAGCCTTAAGCCTTCATCTCCAGATCCATAGCTGCGGCTGTGTTGTGGCGTCCTGTTGCTGCATGTCTCTCACAAGCTCAGCTGTTGATGGAATGCAGGGCCCCTAGACTTGAAATGTTTCTGGGCAGACTGGCAGAGATGTGTGACCATTGGCAGAGTGAAACAAAGCATGTCTACTGGAGCTTTTGCAGAGTTCTCAGTACAGAAATTGAACTTTGCATTCAGAAAGAACAGTAGTTATGTTTGATATCATCTTTCCATATAAAGACTGTTTACTCTAGAAATGGTGAGGTATTTAGATTACATGTGTTTACACTTTGTTATACAAGTTCTAGCTAGACTGTCTTACTTTTTGGCATACATGAAGCAACTGCTTCCCTCATTATTTTGTACCTGGTGAGTAGTATGAGTTAGACTTGAAAGGTCTAATTTTACACAGACTGAAATCACACAAGGCTTTAAAACTGAGCAGGAAATGTCTTTGCTCACAGCTCTGATGAATTTATTTGTATGTTGTTTTCCTGTGTCTTGTGATGACTCAGTCATCATATCAGTTGCTGTGATCATGAGGGTTAAAGTATTTTAGATCTAAGAGGACCATGTGACTTTCAGAACAACTCAGATCTGCCTTCCCCAATATTTTATTTTCCTCTCTTATTACTCATCTTTCCCTTTTCCCACCTATGGAATAACTCTCCATTGCTATTTGAGCATAAGGCGCAGACTCAGCTTTGTGACATCCTTTCCCAGAATTCTTGGTGAGATTATTTAGTAATGTGTTTCTTCAGCTTGAATTTCAAACTGCAAACTTAGCATTTTCAGTCGGATCTGCTTTTTCAAGATTGAAAAAATAAGCCGCCTGCATAAAACATGCAAAGCCTTTGGCATATAAGATGAATCATTATGCTGGTGTTTTTGCCGGACTGACATGTACCTCACAAGAAAGCAAAACAGCAGTTTTCTAGCTTTTGCTACCCAGAGGGGTTTGTTTATAACCCTTAGATGTCTGCAGTACTTAGCACATGCAAAGATTCTCATCTGTATGGGAACTCTTATGCCTCAATGCATACGGACAGTGAAATCAGATTTAATTTCAAATTACTGTCAGTTGATTAAACTAACAGTAATTTAGTACTCATAGTAATTTATTGTCTTTAATTTAAAAAGGTGATGGAGCAATACTGAGTTTCTGCTTTTAAAAAGAGCAAGACCTTCACAAATCCTAACCATTTACATATGCAAGTCATCATTCAGTTAGTGTTTATTCATGTCAGTTTAGTGTTTGACATAGTCGCATCACCTTATTTCCAAGTATTTAAAGCTCAGAGAAGAGGGTTTGACTGAACATTTAACAGCATGCAGCACGTAGCAGACTTCAGAAAGTCTGGCCTTCTGGAGTTTTGTCTCAAAAGTAAAATGTTGAGACAACTTCTTCTATCTCATGTGTGCTATTTCTTTTAAACTCCACGTTGTCTGCATCTGCTTCTTTGTTTCCTCCTGTGTTGCCTCTTTGAATGTGTGCGTATCTGCCTCTCTCAGAGGGCCTTTAACAAGTTCTTATCACGTATTTGGTCTTAACAGAGGACCTCAGAGACAAACAGCTATCAGCCCGGAGCAGAAAGAAAACATGAGCAAAGAATGTAGAGGACATTATTCTGTACTTAAGAATAATCATCATCTTCTCTCTTTCCTGCCATCCTTCCCCCTTCTTCATCTTCCCCAAATGCTGTTTGTATGAACTTTGTCTCTGCTTTTTTTGTATTAATTTCTTTCTAAAAATGTCCCCCTAGTCATGAAAGCTGATCCAAAGGATGCACTTCCAGTGAAGGCAGAAGATATTTCTCTGAAATGTTGACAGCTTTAGAGGAACAGTGTTCCGCTAATGTGTGAAAATGAAATCTGAATACATCAGGGGCATTTGTCTTCAAATGATAGCAGTCTGTTTATCTATTTATTTTTTGCTATTTAAAGTATTTGTGAATTGCACAACTCTGACTATACATTTTCAGCCTAACTTGTGAACAAACAAACATTATGAAACAAACTTGCAGCTCCAGACTGCAGCCATGTAGTTGAATTCTGTGAGTGTTTGTGTGTAGAGAGTGTGACATTTCATTAATATTCCCTTGGGGCTCCAATGCAGCTTGTGTCGCTTATTTTTTTCTATTTCTTATGTTATTGTCAAACGTTTACACTGGAAGTGGCAAGAGTTGTGTATGTATGAGAGTAAAACATAAAAGATGATGCTATGTTCATGGGTTAAAGACTCTGTGAAGACAATTCTGCAGATGTCATCTGCCTTTGTCCACTCAGAAAGAACTCTCACTGTCATTTGGCTCACTGTTACCAGATATTTGTCACCAAATCATGGAGTTATAATGGAAAATATCAATGTGTTGTGAGTTTGTGCCAATTCAATTCAATTTTTCAATTCAGCTTTATTTGTATAGCGCCAATTCACGACAATGTCATCTCAGGGCGCTTCACAGACAATCAGTTTGAG
>JBBBVU010000010.1:15297069-15315916 GCA_037177055.1 Atherinosoma microstoma
AACAGCGGTCTTGAACGATTGAGGTACATATCCTGTCAGTAGAGATATGTTGATCAGATCCAGTATGGATGTATCAAGTAAGGGAAAAACTTCCTTAAAAAGTTTAGTTGGGATGGGGTCTAAAATGCAAGTTGAAGGTTTAGATGAAGTTAAATATGATACCAGCCAGTGCTGGTATTATATTATTAATATAGTGTAATAGTGTAATAGAGTCTAATGTAGAGTTGATTTGAGTCACAAAAGTCATTTGTCAAGTTGTTGTGCAGAATGTGCATTGACATGAGAACAGAAGTCTGTTTTCCACTTTTGAATCTGGAAGATTTCTGAGCTCATCTCAACTCTGAATTTTAGGCCCATTGCTGCAAGAAAGATTTATTATGTCATCTTAACTGGTTTGGAAACCAGCCTCCGTCCAACAGACAGCCTGCTTTGCATGGTACTTCAGTGATTTAGGAAACATCTTGTATCCAGTGCCTAAGCTCTGGAGATAAACAGTATTTCATATTTATAAATTCTGTGTTTTTCATTAAGGCAGGAGACAGCATTGATTTGGAGATTTTCCATCCAGATCATTAAAATGTTTTTGTGCATTGCATAGCTGCAAATGTAAGTAATTTGGATTTATATGGGAAAGTGGGAACTAAGTTTTAAACCTTTGTAGAGTTGAACTTGAATTATTCAGTTGCCTATACTTGGATCTTGTTTAATTTGCACCAACACCATTTGGAACACCCTTGTTTTCTCAGAGGGCAGCCAAACATGGTTGCCCTGTTGGATAATGATTTTTGAACCCTTCTCCATGTGTGCATACTTAAACTGCGATTCACGGTTTTATGGCTTCAGATTGATATTGCACCATTTCATTGCTCTCATTACTTTATGCTCTGTACTCCAGTTAGGCTATCAAATATCCCTTACTTGAATATTTTATGATATGATGCCTTCCTCTGGCTCAGGAAAATGTGTCCAGGCTCATCTGTTGTCATTGCATTTCTAATGCTCTCCTATGCCCTTAAAATGGGTTGGAAACTGCAATGTTTGTAGCTTGTACTATTTAATAGGTTAAAATGGCCACGCAAAGTTTCTATCATATAGTGTCGCTTACTATAAGGAAATGCATGCTCAAAGTTACATTGCCTTGTAAATTAAGTATAGTGTTACTGGTACTTTCATAGGACATTTATGTAATATGATAAGTGTCTCAGGCTATGTTAAATGAATCATGCTCTCCCATGCATTTATCCTCCTGAGGATACATTTTGTATGAGACATAAATGGATTCAAATCTACTATTACTGCCATTAGATCTGTCAACACCACAATTGCATTGATGTTGCCAAAAATCATTCAAAAAAATAAACTCAACTTTAAGATTGATGCTGCTCTGCTTTTTATCACAAATGCTCTCCTCCATATTAGTGTTCCACCTGTTGCAAGGTGCTGGGAAAAGAAAAACCAAGCTGCTGGACAAAACTGAGTCCTTTGCATTTCTTAAATTCTAATTTCTGTTCAATAGTGCTAAAGCCGAGTGTTATTTTCTTTATGAATACAAGTATGATCACGTACACTTCTGATTCCCTTTACTGAATAAAAGCCGTGGTTGAAATGAGGCTTATTTAAGAGTCACTCATGTGCTGTACTTTCCAGTCTTGGAATACATTTAATCATCCTCCAACAGGTAATCAACTGAGTGAGCTGCTCATTGTCTGTTTGACATAGTGATGCACAATATATGTGTGTTAGACAGTGGCTTTGGATGTCATCAGCCTTTTAACATGATTGAAAGACCAAAAGCTCTTCAGCATATTGAAAAGGAAAGAAGCACCGGTGTACATCACATTTAAGACATTCACATGCACCGACTGGCTATTTTATCCGGTGGATATTGCCAGTACTGGGTTGGACTCTCTTTTGCCTTCAGACCTGCCTTATATCTTTGTGACAGATTCAACAAGGTGTTGGAAACGTGACTCAGATTTTGCTCCATATTGTCATGATAGCATCACACAGTTGCTGCAGATTTATCGGCTGTACATCCATGATGTGATTTTTCTGTTTCATCACAACCCAAAGGTGCACTATTGGATTGAGATCTGGTGACTGTGGAGGCCATTGGAGTATAGTGATTGATTGTCATATTCAAGAAACCAGTTAAAGATGATATGAGCTTTGTGACATGTTGCAATATTCTGCTGGAAGTAGCCATAAGTAGATGTATACACTGTGGTCATACAGGGACGGACATAGACATAGCAAAAACACTCAGGTAGGCTGGGGTGTTGAAATGATGCCCTGTCGGTACTAAGGGGTGGAAGTGTACCGAGAAAATATCCCCCACACCATTACACCAACCAACAACCTGAACCGTTGAGATAAGGCCAGCTGGATCCATGCTTTCATGTTGTTTACACCAAATTCTGACCCTACCATCTGAATGTCACAGCTGAAATGGAGACTCATCAGACCAGGCAACATTTTTCCAACAAAGCAATATCTTTTATTGTCCACTTTTGGTAAGCCTGTGTGAATTATATCCTCAGTTTCCTGCTTCAAGATTCAATAGGTTGTGTGTTCAGAGATGGTATTCTGCATACCCAGGTTATAGCAGTGGTTATTTCAGATACTGTAAAATATATACTGCTTGTTACATTTAACATCATTCATATTGATTATTAATTTTTATTTCACATCTTTAAAAGAGTTTAGTTTTCACTTTGATAGCTCTTTCAATTTGACATGGCAAAGCAGCTCGTTGATATAGACGATTGTTGAAAAGTGGAAGATATTTTCATAAAAGCATAAACAGGATTTTAACCACTTCTGAGTTCCATCAGTATTCATTGTAGAGCATAAATATTCTTCATGTTTCACACTCCATGCAGAGGCAGAAACAATTCAGTGCTTTGCCATTATCACTTTCAGTCACCCAGCTCCCCAAGCTCAACCTCACTGACGCAAAAGCCCTTTCATACGCTTTGATCCTGTTAATAATTGTTTGCCATGCAGCTAAGAAGAAGGGCAGATTTAAAATGCAGCAGAATGCTGTGGACTGATAGGGACACTGAGAGGAGGAGAGTAAGATTTCCAATTTCAACTCTATTGTCCTTCCTAACATTTTTCCAAAATAAAACAGTATTTAGTGACAATCTGGTGCTCCATTATGACTTGGACCCCTTGCAAAAGATACCTTGTTGCAGATTTATTGTTGCTTCATTGTTTACTTGCGTTGAATGACCAGTTGTTGGTTCTGGCCAATCGATGAGCTAGATTTTTTTTATTTTTCTTGCTAGTTTTTGTCTTGGTTAGTTGTTGTTTTTTTTAAACACCAACAAAAAAAAAGAGTCTTACTAATACAGTGATTTAACCTTGCACCCTTCTCATCATTCATTTTCCCCTACTGCTTATTCATGAAACGCTGATGGATTTTAAATGGCCTCGCCTTATCTCACCCATGGTGTCCCTAGATGTTGGAAACTGTTTCCCTCCTGGACCCACTCCCTGTGTAGATGGGCTCAGAACAGAATTGGAACCAGCATCATTACTGATTCACTGGCAAAACTGAAAAAGGAAAGCAGTGTCTGGGGGAGCAAGCAAGCCAAGGAGCTTGACTGTTTCTCCATCCTCCTCGCTCCGTTGGGGTTGGAAATGGATTACAGTGACGTTCTTCCATTTCAGTATACTTAACTGGACTCATGCTGGCCTGTTGTTATGCCATCCTCAAAGGAGTCATGATTTAAAGGTTAAAAGGTCTCTGTTTTCGCTTGGATCAGGAACATAATTTTTTGACGTTTGTTAAAATACATCATGACAAATGACTCTTCTGTCACTTGTTTAAGGCTTTTTGCTTAGGGCGTCAGTATCCGAAAAGATTGCCCCAAATACCATTGCGGTTACTTACACAGTTGATAATGCTGCGGTTATGAAAGGAGGATTTCATTCGAGAAAAGTGACAGCCTGGAAATGCTTTAAGCAAATATCAGTTGACTTATTCTTGATGGGCTGCTTTTCAGACACATTTTTTGATGCTTTTAATCATCTGACAAAAAACACAGAAAAATGGGAGCAAATTTAATTCAGCTGTATTATTTCACACTCACACTGTACAGTTTTTACAAAAATATGCAACTTTGCAGCATGTGTGGAACACCTAAGCCCATTTGATTGTATAAATCTTGGAGTTACTTTAGTTCCAACTTCATTATCTGGGTGTGTAAAGGTGCTTTCACATTACTGCTCTTTGGTCCGCTTTAAATAAACCCTGATCCACTTCCACAGATGCTAGTGAGTCCACAAAGATGTGAACTCGGGTTCTTTTGCATCCTGCTGTAATTGTTTTTAATATTTTGTGTAAGGTGCTTTAAGTTATGTTGTACATGAAATGTGCTATTCAAATCCAATTTGCAACAAAGTCATCTCAAGGAACTTTACAGACATAATCACTTCAATATAATTCATTGTGATCCAATTACAACAAATCCACATTAGTCCAATTTATAATAATTGTGTTAATACAAGCCAATTAATAAAAAATAATTGTCTAAAAAAGTAGAGCCAGAGGATTGCATTGAATCTTGTCTTCCGGTCAATCCCCCATCCTGAGCATGTACAGGATGGCAGGTGACAGTTTACTTGCAATTGAACCCCGGTGCAGTGACCACCAAGTGATCCAAAGAGAGGAAGTGGCTTAGAAGTAAAGATCGACCGATATGTTTCTTTTAGGGCCGATACCGATTATTAGTAATTAAGGAAATCGATAACCGATATTTAGAACCGATATTCATTTGCAGAAAAAATGTAATTTTGGTGTCAAAATTGAGAATAACACACGGGATCAGACTGAATACAGTATACTGGTCGTTTGTTTCGTACACTGTGAAAATCTGTGATATAAAGACATTAAACTGTAGGATAATAACACAAAATCTGATTAGTTTCTAGTCTTATGATATATAAATAACAGTTAATGATCTCTCAGGTACATCTAGTCTAAGTGCAAACCAATAAAGAGAGTGGCAGGAAAAGGAACTTTGGCTCACCTAATTTATTGTTTGCTTTCGTTATTATTTTTCATATACATATTAACATCAAATAGCATTATTAGTTTATAAATAAAAATCAAACTTTCACTGGTTACAAGATGTGTTTTTATGAAAATAATTTGTAATTTCATTAATTTATTATTCATACATATTTTCAGCAAAATTACTACTTTTACTCCAATGCAAAGTAAATTTAATTGATATTCTTCTATACTTTTTAATTGTAGATCTTGATTTTGTACATGGTAATACAGATAGAGCTACAAGTAAATTATCTGTTATGTATTAATATGTGACAGCAGGGACATTCAACAGGTCATTTCAAACTAGGCACAATGCATTACTTATAATTACTAACATAGGTGAATATAGTAACTATTAATGAAGTTAGACGACCTATGCAGCCCATTAGTGGAGGGATGAACACAGACGTTACATCAGATGTGTTTTTACCTTTGAAAAATTTTGCACGTTTTATGTTTTAAGCTGTATCCAGTGGGTCTAATGAGTTTCGATTCCTACGTGAACACATCTGAGCAGCATTGTCGTTGACAATGTCGCGTCAAAAACATTCAACATCTTCACGTCTCATACGCCACCAAACATAAAGTGTTTGGGAAAAAAACACCCTACAGAAACACCGATTTCCAACCATGTGAAGAGCTCTCCACATGCGGTCAGAACAGACACTGAGCTCCAGTATGAAGACGGCGTGTTTATCAAGCTTACTGTTAACACGTAAACTGTTAGCAAACGACATGAAACATTGGGAAAGTCAACTCTGCTTGTGAAATTCAACAGGTTCATCTAATCTGTGGGCTACATGGTGTACCCATGTTGCTAGGACTTATTTGTATTAAATAAAGGAGCTCCAGGTCATGTTCACTTGATGAAGATTTCCCCCAGTGGTGCTATTTATTTTTTACAGACGTAATCATTTAGGCTATTTTCACTACGGTGTTGCACTACATGTGCATATAGACGTGCAGGCAGGTAGGCCCAGGTGTCGTCTCTGGACATGCATGTCATTGAAACTGATCATAATATGGTTGTACTGTCTTTAAAACTTCAGCATTGAGGGTTTTTATTGCAACTTCTACCATTTCTGTTGCATTATCTTCACTCATCAACCGCGTTCCTCTCCTCTCCCCGGCTGAGGAGCTGCATCTAGAAGCGTCAGTGTTGATTGGCTACACAGCCCCTGACAGCCAATCAGTGGGGGCTGTAGGAGGGACATTGTTAAACATCCTAGAGCGGTGCCTTCAGGCAGAGAGAGACTGCTGTATGAGAGCCAAAGGAACAGGTTTTAAAATAAACTTATTTTATCGGCTATCGGTGGGAAAAACGGCCGATACAGATAATTATAAAATTGCCTAATATCGGCCGATATTATCGGCCATGCCAATTATTGGTCGACCCTTACTTAGAAGGCATCGTAGCACAACACGCTGATAGCTCGCTGCCTCTCCTCCTGCTCATACTGGACAGAGTGTTGCTCAACTGTAATGCAGTAGGGCATGGTAGCTGCATTTACATGGACCACTGATAACCTGAACAGTGCAGTCATGGAAACAAAAAACATTCAAAGTCCTCTGAACAGACTCATCCAATCTGATCCAGCTTTATCAGAATGAATTTTTAATCAGATTAAGAGGATGCTGAAAACGTAAGATGATTGTGGCCAGAAAATAACTGCACAGGTTTGAGTCATGCATGGATAAAGCTAAAATGACAATAATTGAATTCTTATTAAATGCCTCCAGTAGGGATGTTCCAATACCATTTTTTTTCTGTCTGATACCAATTCTGATACTTTGGGGTTTGGGTATCTGCCGATACAGAGCACCAATCCGTGGTGGAGTTTCTCACAGTTTTTAAAAAGATTTGCCAGTGTTTGTTGTTGCTGCGGTTCGTTGTGCTTTTCCTTCAAAAACAGGATGTTGTCGCCGGTGATAACATTCTTTGAAATTCAATAACTCTTCAACCTTTTAAGCTATCGATGTAATTCCAACTGATTCTGAAAGCTGAGAAGCGCAGCTTTGCGCTGATATACGTAACATTGATATACGTAACGTTATGGCGGCGATCCCACTTACATAATGGAATCAAACTCTTTGTGCTCTTTTAACATGATTCAAGCACAAAAGCTTTATATGGTTGCTTGTTTAAATTTGGCTGCATTGGTACCCCTTTCGGATACTTCAGCCCTGCATATTCGGAATGTTGCTGTTTTGCTTGTGGGATTTTTTAATGAGTAATAACGACGACCAATTGTTGATGGCGACGGAGGTGGCCGGGTGTTAATGACCACAGCCAATTGTTAATGATGCAGGCCGATTGTTGGCAAGAAGTTCAACTGGAACTTTTTGGGAGGGCGGCGCACCCTGCTAATGTAATGGTAGGGGAAACACTGCCCTTTCTTTTGGCAAGATAGGTTATTGTTTCCGTTACTAATGTCGGTATCGGCTTTCTTAGTTACTCTCAGGGATTTGTACACAAAAGCAATGAGGCTAAGCTCTGATGGAAAAGCTGAGGACCCTTGATGTCAAAACCCGTTTCACTTCCTCTTTTGCTCTCAGTTCATAACACATTCAAATCACTCATTGATAGCCTGCCATTCTCCCAACTTTGACCCCATTAAAGCAGACTGCTATGATCCCAAAGCTCAGTAAGAAAATTGATTTATCGAGGTGTCAGGTAAATCTTCATCGTTAAAAGAAGAATGAGTCAAGAGGAATATCGCTCATTTTCTTTATTGCTGTGACACAACACGTAAAAGGAGGTCATTATAATGATGAATCTGCCACCGCTGGAGTCCTCACATCTGCATATAGGACAGCTCTTAGTGAAGGACGGAGGGATAGATGATCCAGTTATGTTCCCTGTCACTCCAGCTTGGGGAAATAAAAAGGCAAGTGAGGGATAACCTTTCTCATAAACTCGAGGCTTGATAAGGCTGATGAAGTAGGAGATGCAAACACATGTGAGGGTGGTGATGAAAATCAACTGCTAGGTGAGGATCCAGTGGTGATGGTGTGAAAGCACATGTGACGGCAATATTTATGCAAGGAGTTGTGCCTCATACAAACACGAAGCTAACGTTCACAGATGAAAAGCGGTAAACCATAATGGGCAGGTTGGCCATACATAATGGTGTCTAACCACTGGTATTTTTCTTGGAAGACATCACACATTAAGTGTGGTAACAGACAATTTATAACAGCTGAGTCATGGGATTTAAGTCAATGAAGATTCAGAACTTGAAGGTTAACCTGCCCCGATAAAGAAAAATGAGTCAGTTGAAAGTTTTAAAAAAACTTTTCTGGATCGCTTGGTTGTCTTTAAAAATCTGTTGTGAAGAAAAAAGTACAACCTCATTCAGTTGTAAGACTTTTCTTATCAGGATATGATGGTGTCTAAAAGTAAATAAACACAATGATTCAGGGGCTTGAAGAAAGCAGCAATAATATCAAAGAACTGTTTTCTGCATTTCTTTTTCAGGCAGCCTGTTGTAGATTTGCTGCTGTGCTTGTGATTGTTGCCCTATTGTGAGATCCTGTTTCAGTCAATTTTTAGCTGTAAGACAGATGGTCTTACATTTAACTATAGAAGACTTTGGTATACAGAGGAGGTCACTGTCAATTAAATGACTGCAAAGTAGGGCTGCACAATATATCGAAAATGTACCTTCATCGCGATATTAGCCTGCGCAATATACATATCGCAACAACTGTCTAAACTGTGATAAATAGCAGTGCCTGTTTGCATATTTTAAGGAGGTGACGTTGCGTTCCAACCGTTGCTGTGCATTCACACTTTAAGTGCGTCAAGGGCGCATCAAATGGACTCCAGTAGGTGCTAACGGCTACAGCAATATAGCATGTAGTGAGGGGTTTGGCGTCCGATAGAGGAGCTAGGGAAATGCAGAAGAATAACACGGCTAAACAGAAATGCACGTCAGCTATTTGGAACTACGTTGGTTAGAAGAGGGACACACTACAAACAGGTAATTCTGCAATACATGTGGAATACTCGCGCCAAAGACCAGAGGAAACACGTTTAACACTGCAGGTCTACAAAAATCTTAGTAAGGTTGAAGTGGATAGAACACCGGACAAATGTATTCCTCACCATCATGGTCTCATGTAAATTAGCGCTGTTAACGCTTCACTGGAAGAACCCGTTAGGTCTAACTTCCAGCTCCAGTCTCTGCTGAAGTGCACTAAATGAAATATTTGTTATGAAATATAATCTTGTACGTCATCGGTGTTTTCAGATCTCTGATAGCGGGATGATTTCACACACTGATCGATCAGAGTGATCAGCTGATATAACAGATGAGTTACCTTCCACTGAATCTGGTGGAAGCAAAGCCGTGCAGCAGGTGATTTACGCTGGCTGGGACTTTTAAATTGTTGTTTTAATCTCATGGTAAATGTCATGACATCACACCACTGTACATGATTTGGTTGTGTTGCTGACCAAATTATTTTTATTAGGAAGAAGAGCAGAGTTACTAAAATCCAATGCTAGCTAAAACAACGCTGCTAATGTTATTAAAGCACAAGCTATAAGTTCAGCAGACGTCTGTGCGGGAGAGATTTGCAACTGGAGCTTGAAAATAATTGTTTTCTTGTCTTGTATGATAAAACATCAAAGCGGCATCAAATTTGATTTATCGCAGGTCATGTAGTCATCGCAACTTTCAACAGTGATATCGCATTTTGCAAGATTTCCTGATATCGTGCAGCCCTACTGCAAAGAAGCCAACTACTTTGGCTGCAAAACAAGCCCAGGTCAACATCCCTACCAGTTGGTATGAGGCGTTTGTGCTGATATGCTCTGTTTGGTTTTTTATCAAACATGAACAAACATTTCCTCTTTGGTTTTGTATGTTTAAAGGTATATTCATCCAGATGTTTTGTGGTTCTTCAGATTCAACTTTACAAACTTAAGGTGTGTTACTATGTTCATCATGGACAGACAAGGCTTTCTCTTGCAACCCCTCCTAACAAATCTTTTTCTAATT
This sequence comes from Atherinosoma microstoma, assembly GCA_037177055.1. NCBI lineage: Eukaryota > Metazoa > Chordata > Actinopteri > Atheriniformes > Atherinidae > Atherinosoma > Atherinosoma microstoma. The sequence continues at coordinate 15,307,138 of JBBBVU010000010.1, forward strand.
ATACTGTCATGAACTTAACCATTTAACATACTAACTGAGGCCTGTCGAGTCTGACATGTAGCTGTTGTATTTTTTGCATTTGACAGTCTGACCTTGGCAGGAAATTTCTTAGTGTACTTAAGTTTTTTTTCACACACTTGCACAACTTAGTTCTTGTCAAATAAATATTGACACAGTGTAATATGTCATATATTGTTCATCTGAGGCCTTCTTTTTCACCCAGTTGTAAGACCTGTTTTTTTTTTTTTAAATAAAATTATGATTATGACTCATTACATAAACCCTTAGACCTGACAAATGGTGTACATATTTTTTCATGATTACATGGGAAATAGTTGATAATTGTAATGTCTAAAACCAGCTTCTGTTCTGCAAACTAAATGTAACAGAGGTTTTCATTCTATTTTGCTTGGCATTTATACAGCCAAACTATTCAGTATCTTTAAGTCATCATCTGCATATAGTGTACAGAAAATGCAGTATCATAACAGAGAATCGTTGTCACATATAGGAGAGATTAGATCAGTAGTATTTTCATAGTGTTATATTTAATCTGATCCCTGAGATAAAGGACCACAGAAGCTACAAAGGCTATCTCTTATTTTAATCCATCTTTCAGGAAACTCCTGCTTGTATCAGCTGCCTGTATTTTGTTAGGGAGGGCTAATTACTATGACCCTCAAGCTTGACTTTGCCCCAAATCCCCCTTTGCCTTACTATAACCCGTCCCCGCTTTCATTCCTGACTGTATGCTATTTCCTCCACAGCGTCTCTCCAGAAATCACTCTTTCACTTAGTTTCCACTTTTTGAACTCTAATCTTCAATGTGTATAGTTTATTAAAGATATCATGAAGTACTTGCCATAAAGTGCATATTTAAACAATAAGATAAATCACATGTACATTTCAACACCTCATAAAATGGCTAATGTGGCACTCTTTTATTTAATTGCCTACCAGCCAGCATTCACTCCTCTTTGAAAACAATGTCCTTGAAAGGCCCTTGCACCTCCAATACCCTGGTTTTACTCTGAAAAAGGACCCTGCCCCAGCTGTGTTAAAGCGATGTGGTCCAGATGTCAGAACAGATTTTGGGGCCACATAGACCTCAACACGTCATCTGCCAACTGCCGTGACATCTGCATGCATAGTCCCGATGTGGTCAAAGAAATGGCCGCTTTGAGCTAATTTATTCCTGAAGTGGCACTGAGACTAAACACTGGAAAAAAGCTGGTAGTCATCAACCGCTTCTGTCTTATTATTGCTAAGAAGCATTCAGCCAGAATACCGCTGATTTGTTTTGGTTGTAAAAAAGTCACTCATAGTGCCCACTTTCTTTGAACATGTGTCTTGTAAGTCTCACAAAAGTGAGCAGCTGTAGAGTCAGCAGTGGAAACTGGGTGTATGAGCTGTGGAAATACTGGCGAGTTGTGTTTAATTTGGGTTGTTTTGGATTGGGTTTCTTCTTGATGATTGTAGTGATTATATTCTTTGAAAGTTATTTAATTTGGCAAGAAATGCCACTGTAAAGATAGCCAACTGCCTTGAAATATATCTCAATGGGATGGGATGATTAAGTTCATAAAAACATCATTTTGTCTCTGCTGAAATGGTAGACATGTGGCATGACTACTACTACCACTACTTAATTTCTCCACTTGGTCAAACCCTTCTGTTTTGTAGAGGTAAGGTGTCACTTTTCTTTTGGAGGTCAAGAAGTGGTCATCTAGCCATCCAAAGGGCCCCTAAAGCCCCAGTTGAAAGGCTAAATGATTACTTCTGACCCCTAAAGGAAAAAAAGCACCCTACCTCTACAAAAACAAAAGGTTAGGGGGCAAATGGAGGACTTTCAATTGGGTTTAAATGTTCAAAATGTGTTCACTGTACTGAATTGTCTGTCATAATAAACACTTCTGTATTTAATGAATTCTTTGATGATAAAAGAAAATAGAAATGCCATGTTTTTGTTTTTTTCTCATACAGTGATATCTTGGTAGTTGCATTAAGGGGTTATTTAGATATGGGATTGGTGACATGGCAATAAAAATTATCCTTATATTTTCCATAGTGATCAATCTTTATTTTGATCGTGATATACAGTTTAATGCTGTCATTTTCAAAAGTATAACTGCAAAGGAACATCATGTCTTTTACTATAAAATATGAAATTGCTGTAGTAACCTTTTTGCTTTGTTTTGAATGCTTTTCATTTGATGAAATTTAGTTTTCACATTTGAAACTGCACTGCGAGAACTGCTGCAACAAGTCGCATCGACCCGTGTTTTCATGCTTTCTGTGGTAAATGGACTGTACTTGTATGCTGCTTTCTAGTCACATGACCATTCAAAACGCTTTGACACTGCATGTCACATTCACCCACCCATCACTCATACAGCTACACTATTGGAAGATAGTAAGTACTTTAACCTATCAGACACGCTCATACCCCGATACACACATGGGGAGGCAATGTGGGGTTCAGTGTCTTGCCCGAGGACAGTTCGACATGTAGTCAGAGGAAGCCTGGAATTGATCCACCGACTTTCCGGTTGGCAGATGACAGCTCTTCCTCCTGAGCTACAGCCGCCCCTGTATCGTCACTGGCCTGATATTGTTTCAGGTGATTAAACAAAGTATTTTGTGTTTCCTGTTATAGTGTTCACTTAACAAATTCAGTTAGTCTGTTTTTCAATATTTTTACTGAATCCAAACTTTCATATTCCAGACATAGTGGGACCTTTTTGTCAACTATTTTAACCAGTTAGGGGTGATAACGTGAGCTCGCTCTCAGTCTCACGTCAACTGATCCTCATCCTCCTCCCTGTTTCTACTAAGTTTCCTTCCTCAGTCTGCTGGAAGGTCATTTAAACTTTTTTTTCTATTTCTATTTTTATTTTCCTTTTTTGAGTTTTCTTGGTGGTTAGCATCCAGGGATACACAACTGACTCATGAGTCGGTGGCTTGACTGAAAATGTCTCAAGCTTATCATTGAGATTGTTTTTTATGTATGATCTAATTTTGAGATTGTTTTATTCCCTACACCTGCTTTAAATAACACATTCTCTTACAGTGATTCAGTGATTCCATCCCATTGAATCTTTGTTTTTTTTTTTCGCTCTGTCTGAAATTGCATATTCACTATGTGATAAATGGTTCTTAAACTCGTAAAGAATACTCTAAATTAGTCTGTAAATAAGTCATGTAAAAACTTTCTGTACAAAATCCTATTTAAGGTATGGTAATATATTTAATCGGTTATCTGAATCCCAGGACAAAGCTGCTGCTCAGCCTTATTTTAACATGCGATCATCAACCAGAGGAGTACAAGGTAATAAACCTTGATTTAGTTTTTACTGTTTGTTGCATTTTCTTTATTTATAACTGATTAATAAGTGGATTTAAAACATTTGATTGAATTTGCAGGACCCTGGTAGATAAAATAAATTTAGACATCAAAAGCAAATCCTGACCTGGCTGCAATGATCTTTTTCTTTTTGATATTTCTTGTGTAATGATGCAATGTCCTGTAAGCCTGTCGCAATAAGTCAATTAATTGCAAGTTAAGAAAAAATAAGCGCAATTAGTTTGCCGGCCGCAATAAATTTTTCGCTCTCTCTCTTTGAAAAGTGACCTCTCGTGCCCATGGTCTCGTATGATACCAGAGAGTGTAGCATGGTATATTTTTGTTGCCACTTTTTTTGTTTACAGAGGTAATAACTGGCAGTTATGCTGGTTTTCCCTGTCTGACCCCCATGTTTGATATTTTTTAAGGGCAATTTTTGTTTACAGAGACTTCATTATCCATCATATTTATTGTTTTTGGTTTTCATTAATTATAAATGCGACTTAAAGTCGCTTCTATTTATCGTTTTTGTTTTAATTATTTAAAATTTATTTTGGTTCTAAGGAAAATGTTTTTTTATAAATGAAAGTTAATTGATTTTTGAAAGGGTGTATTATGGCATTATCATTATATTAGTTGAAAATTGTTTAAAAATGACGTCATTATTTCTTAGCGCAATATTATCGTTTATCACAATAATTTCTAAGACAATTAATCGCACAGCAAAATTTGTTATCGTGACAGGCCTAATGTCACGTCCTCTGTCTAGACTTGTCTTTACAAACCACTCAGCTACTGACACATCTGTTTTTAAATTTGTAGTTGGCAGAAAATGGTCTGCTTGTGCTTGAATCCATATTGATTGGAGGTTGACAGCTGCTCCGCTCTGTCCATTCCTTTAAAACATAAGGTTAATGGGCGGGCATCATGGAATTGATAGATCTCTCTGGAAATTCAGCTATGCTGGAAGGATTCAGCTCTGCCTCTCTTTTTTCCCTTCTATGAATAAAATGTGTTGTTAATGGGTTCAGATGATGATGTGACCATTAGGAGCTAGTCACACATGGGGACTGAACATGAATAACTCCTGCCACAGAGAGGAGAAAGTCTATCACATCTGGATGTCTTCCTCTTCCTCTTCGTTCCCTTTAATATTTTTCTGTCTTGCACTTGGTCCAGCTTTTTATCCCATCATTTTCCTCTCCACTGTGTCTCTGTCATAATAAACCACTCGCATACTTGTTCCCTCCCTCCTTGTGTGGCTCTTAAGCTCTTCCTCCCTCCCCACCTCTCATTCATGCACCGGCTTCATCTTGACTAGGCTTTTTCATGTGGCTCTCTCCTCTGGATTCACTCCACTGCTTTGTAAGTAGTTTGCCACAATTGTGCTGTTGTTGATGTTCATTCCTCACCCCTCATCCCTTCTGATCCGGTTTATTGAGGCTTCAACAACTGTTGCTGTGTGGTCTGTATGGTAGAGGCTTGCTAGCAGGATGATCACACTGGACTGAAGATGCACAAGGTAAATGTTGTTAGGACAGATTAGATGAAGTGATGTTTGATAGAAGCAGAAGAGGCGGAGTCAACACCATCTCCTCTCTTGTCCTTGGTGTCAAGTGATTGGAGAAGGGACTTTCAGCCCTGACGGGACACCCTCTCATTAAGCAGGAAGTGTGGTTTTGGACAAGCTGGCTCACATTCTAATGAAGGGTCTTCATATACAGGTTTGGCTCTAGCTTTCATACTTGCACAATGTAGAGTATGGCAAGAATGCTGGAGTTTGTGTTTCTTTTCAGTTAATCTTTACACTATTGTAGCAGCTGGTCTTTATCTCAGCCTTGTGGATACTGACATTTTTTCTCCTCGGAGCAGCTTGTTCAACTTCCCAAAAAAAAAAGGTTCAAAAGAAAAGCTTTATCTGGTTACAGGAACTCTCACCCCCTGTCGCTATGCTGCATCTTCAGCACAATCCTCTGAGAAATTCCAGCCGTAATAAAAGGATTTCTACATGATATTAACCAACCATGATAATGAAGCATGAAAGTGAAAAAGGGAATTGCATACTGAGAATAAAGTAGGAGAGTGTAAGATTTGGCAACCCTTTCCCTATGTGCTCAAAAAATGAAGAGAAATTACATGTTCAGCTTTTGGTTACTGTAGTTTGGGAGTTTATCTGTTCCTATTTTTGTTGTCTGTATATTGGATAATCCCGCCCCTCCTCTATAAGTTTTCTTTCTTAGCTTTAAGCAGAACGTCCAACACATATGTGTCGCTGATGTCTGAGGTTTTATTTCAACACATTAATTCTACAGCAGAGTGGTAGTTATTGTTCAGAAAGTTTTGTTTTATGGCTTATTCTGCTTTATTTTCACATGCCAGGGTTTTATTTCGTACTGCGATAGCATGTTGCCTGCACAGGAGATAAAATATCTTATCAGTGTAGAAATTAGTTCCTGGAGATGTTAAAGTTGCTTCTGTTCTATAGTTTAAATGTTTTACTGCACCCTAAAAATAATCCAGGCTATTTGTCAGGTTAAACTGTTGATTAGTGTGTTTTCATACCTTTCCCAATCTTCATTTCACCCTCATTTGAGAAGTGAGGGTAGACTAATACTAAATAATCAGACTGGGAATAAAGCTATTTAGAAGTTTTCCTCAACAAATACCGGAACAAAAGTTTTGCGGGAAAAAAAAGGGATACAAACTTTTTTCAGCGGAAATTAATCCGAAACACACAGCTGTAGTTCAGCTGAGTTTGTGTCTCTGCTACAGTTTCATCTTGGAGCTAAACTCTAACAGACGATGTAGGGCTGGGTGATTAATCAACAAAATTTGGACTTCCATAGTTACCGGTGGGTTCAACCCTCCCTCCACACCAGAATGGTGTTTCTCTGAAAGCACCAACAGATATACAGTAAAGTGAGCCATCACTCACTCCTGGAATTAAGCCGTGCATATAACCGCAGTGACAAATACTGCTCCCTACGAGATGCAGAAAACAACTCCAGCCCAGAAACTCTTATTAAGAGACAACCAACATTAGGGGATTTATTTCAATGGATCCCATATGTTTAGGATCCAGAAGGAAAGAGATCTCGGATGCAGTTGTGTTGCATATCTCTATGCAAGATATGAAGCCGTTTATACTGTGGAAAAGTCATGACGTTGTTTACTTTCTTTGCTGTCATTCATTCATATAAATAAATAAATGAATAAATAAAACACACACATTTTGCATGCAAAGGCTTGAGATTTAGTATAGTTTTTAATAAGTTTAATATGTTTTTAAGAAAAAAGGAAAAATAAAGATTCAAATCTGAAATCGGATTTGGTCACCCACATATTCTTTGGCAAAAATAGTTTTTCTTCAAGTATCCATTCTTATGTGAGTATTTTGGAAAGTTAAGCTTTGTGAGCCCTGAAAGGCTAGTATGATATAAAGATTTTGCCAAAATGTTGCTACATCATTCACACAAGATCATTCACAGCGCTCATGATTGATTATGATGACTCTCATTCAGGTTTTGCATCTGGCACAGTGTTAAGATTGATGACAAGCTTTATAAAAAGCAAAATGAGAAGTCTGGATATATTCTAAGCATGTGTACTGTATGCTTTGAAGGAAGTCTAAACAATAAGGCAGACCCACTTTGAGCCATTTATGGGCTCTTTACTCTGTGCTTGCCAAAAATAATGAATGGTCTTCTTATGGTGCCAATCTCTAAGCTAAAGCAGACTAAAAGACTCCACAGCATCAGCCGATAATAGCAAATCATCATTCAAGTGGCAGCTTCAGCAGCCTGATGGTGTCCAAAGCCTGAGTTACTGTTATTTAAATGAATACCCTGCTGAAGAAATATTTCATTTTATTTTATTTTATTTCAGTCTACAGTTACAGCTGTAGATAGTTGTTATGGAGACAGAGTTTAGATTGACCAGATTGACATAAGAGAGTAATAATGATAGGGACCAATACAAATTCTTCCCACTGGGGTGGACTGAATGCTCCGATGCATTGCCAGCAGAACCGGCCTGTGTGTGCTGAGTTAGTCACAGTCTGCGACTCTCTGTGTGGCGTCAACTCTGCCACAAACTCAGGATTTTAAGTGATGATTTGTCTGTGGTCTCCTGCTGAGCCATGTTGTTGTGTAAAAGCTTCCTGTGCCTTTTTGTACTCAACCACAGACTTGCATGGTATTGAACACACCATGTTTGAGAAAAACACAGGTTTTATATTTTAAGACAGGATTAAACTGCAATCCTTTAAAATTAAATGGAGGGTAAGCTGCAAACCTGGGGAGACAAATGGCAGTTTTGTACTTTTTTGAAAAAGATATTTTTGTAACAAAATGATCTCTTTGGATCATGCAGGACTGCTGAAATGCCACTGAGCAAGAAAGGAAGGTCAACATTTTTCATTATGTGTAGATACATGCAACTACAGTCCAGCTTGGGGCATGTGGTTACTTGGTGTATCCTGCTTGACAGCTACGTGTGCAATTGATAAATTGTTGGATTTTAAAGCTATTATACCTTAATCCTGTTTTCAAATAGGAGTTACACACATTTAGGAACAAATAACTCAAAGTATTGCTCCTGCGTTTATGTTTGTGTTGTACTTTTTTTTTATAGTAACTATCATCACAGTTGTTTTCAGCAAGTTTTTTTTTCTTAGACATTCAGCTGTAACCTATGAACTCAGTCTCTCTGATGTTAATGAGAAAGTCAGCATAAAATCACCTAAAATGTGCATGTTCATTCATGAAAACCAAGTCACCTATATTACATTTCCTTTCAGACGTAAATAGATTGATCATCTTTTAGCCTATCAACAAATAACTTTTTTTTTGGGGGGGGGGGGCTGTAAAACAAACATTAGAAGGTATTAAGATGATGAGAGAGTCAATTAAAAACTTACTCACAGCTGAGTGCTCCAGTCCACCATTCAGACTGCTATTATTATAGTGTACTGTAAAAGCAGCAACACATGCTCATGGTGTACCTGGAAGTTGACTCGTCAGAGGAGCCACACCAACAGTATGTCAGAGCTGTGAGTCCTGTGGAAGGGAATTCATAAGTAGCAGATGGACTACTAGAACCAGCTGTTGTTTACGAGGCATGAGGGAGAGATTGTGGTCAACACCATTCAAGAGGCAAGGACATATGTGCCACAGGACCTGTGTTGACAGACATCAACACAAACACTTAAAGGACTGGCAGGGAGATGATTTAGGAGAATATCCCTCCTGGTGCTGAAATACAGTCAGTAAAATTATTTCCACAACTGAAGCAGGTTTTCATGAACCCTGTAGATGTAATAGGTAGCCTACCCATTACAGCATTACAATGTGAATATGACACAAGGCAAGGCAAGGCAAGTTTATTTGTATAGCACATTTTCAGGTTCAAGACAATTCAAAGTGCTTTACATAAAAC
>JBBBVU010000010.1:15316016-15328470 GCA_037177055.1 Atherinosoma microstoma
ATCATTTAAACACAAAAACAATCATTAAACAGATTGAAAGCAAATTAAGTTAAAAGTTACCGTGCAGGTTTCATGCACATGTGATAGTGGCTAAATTATTTAAACATCATCTACCAAATACACTGTTATGAAGTTATGTCACATTTTCAAACCTTATCATGGACTAATTTTTTCATAAATGACTAAAAGGTGTGGGAAAAATCCAAAGAGGACAGAACATAGTCCAACTTTTGAAATGTCCTGAGGAAGTGAAAAAATTTGGTTTTACTCAGAGGAGTCGCTCTGAATTGGGGTTGGGGGGGAAGCTGTTTTTTAGACGCATCGTGTTGCGGACGTGAACAATTCTGAATCGACGTACAAATGTTGAAAAATTGATTCTTTAGCTGTTGATTAATAACACAATGTTTGGAAATGCAAAAGGCAGAACTTGAAATTGTGTAAGTGCAGCGCCTGGACCGTCTGTGGCATGTACATAACAGACATCATGGCTGAGTTGGAAATTTGATCGGTACCCTCTGCTTTAAAAGCTAGCGTGTGAAAGTACTTCAGCTTCTATGGGTGTTTTGGTTTGATAGGAAAGTCCGTTTGGTTTGGGGAGGTGTGAATGCAAAGAAGCAAATGTGGTCCGCCTTCAAATGTAGCTCTCAGTTAGTTTAAAGTAAACTGAGTGCACAAGGCCGACTACAACGCCAAGGGGATTGCGGATTCACCACAGAGCATTGTGGGTAAACCCAACCAACAAACGCACATGTCAGACGATAGGCGGCTCTGGCCAGGAGAAATGGCTTGTGGTCAGATGTGGACAAGCACGGTAAAAGTTCTGATTGAACTACGGTCAACCCAACACTGCATACATCTGATGCAGCTCCATTTTTTATTCTTATGTGGTGGAAACAGAAGTTGCCCTTCATTAACCAATAGATGAAGGAGTTTTCTTCTTTGTTGTTTATCACAACAAATATGAGAACCCATGTCACATGTTTTTGCTCCCACCCCTACTCTAAATATGGTTAAAGTTCAGATCTCAGACAAAATTGATAAAACCTACAAAGAATATTGGATCCATTCAAATCATCATACGCCTCAGAAATGACTACAAACAGGAGTAGATTTAGCTTGTTTAGCTTTGTGAGTTCCCGCAATGGGCAGGAAGCAGAGTGTTTCCATCTTCACCACCCTGGGAGTTATTTAAAAAAAAAACATATTTTTGTCTGATTTTCAGGCGGTTGACGTATAACACCAGACTGTTTAGTTTTTGTTAATACACGGACATTGTGTAAACCTGTTCTAGAGGATGGGAACCTGAAATGACTTTTGTTGTCATCTGGCACTGTATAGAAAATGAGCTTGAATAAAATGATCTTCACCCTCTAGGAGGGGAGCGATTGGTGCCATTGGGGATGTTGTGGCACCCCCTCTTAATATAATATGGGAAACGGTAATGAATGCTCATTAAGATCATCTGGATGTTGGTTTAAGGGTGAACTTGTGTAGCCTGCTCCCAGATACGTGTGGATCAGTGTGTATGTGGGACGGCACTGCTGAAAGGAACATCAGTCTGTTTTTGAATAACTATAATATATATTATGGAGTAAAAAAATGTACAAACCTGGTATTGACGGACTGCCGTTTTTAAATTATCCCCAAGCCCTTTTCAGACATGAGACGGTACCATTAATGACTTAATCATTGTGTTTATGATTTCCCTTTGGGATTAAGAATGTATTTTTCCATTAAATTTTCATTCATTTCTTAAAGCATGACATTCAGTCATTCAGACATTGGGGCATTTTTATTATTTCTCACACTTTCCTATTCAAAGAGCAGATTAAACAGTACATACAGTGAAAGCTAATATGATTCTCAGAAGAATTTTTATTGCCAAAAAATCATATTGGCTGGCTGAGCTCACCATGGTGGGAAGAAGCAGTTTGAAATATGCCTTTTCTACATGTTTGACCTTATTGAACAGTCATTGTTGTACTCATACAATCTTCATGTTAGTACAGTGTCTCCACCGTCACTGTTGTTTCTCAACCACCACACAAACCACTCTGCAAGACCTAAGAAATGATCTCAACAACATGTTTTTTTCCCTCCAAAATAATTCAGGTCAAGTTACAATAACAGACACACACCATTTGAGTTTAAAAAAACATGATGAATGAGGCAATGACAGTATTGATATAAAGTCAGACAGAAAGCAAAAGCTTCAACTCACATGCTTTAAAATATTTTCTCCGGTTCCTTTCGCTCAGGGGTCTAGCTGTTATTAGCAATACAAGCTAATAAGTCATTGTAATCTTTTATGCAGATACAAACGTCATAGTTCACTGATAGAACAACTAATTTAGCAAGATGCGCACTTTCCGATGTGTAAAACCGTTTGTTACAGCAGCCGTCACTGCTTTTTATTCACAGAGCAGCTGTGTTGGATTCTGAAGTCAGGTTCTTCAGGCTTTCTAAATCTTGATGAAATCATACGACTTTTCCTGCTGAGAACTTGGAAATTCCAATTCTTTTGATTTAGCACCGTAGCTGAAAACATAGAAACGATGCTTCCTGAAATAAATTAGTTCCATCCTTGCGCTGATGCAGGAAAATGCTCATTTTTATTCCACCCTACTCTGATCCATTCATTTCCTTTTTGTCTTTATTTAGGGAACTATTTCAGTAAAATAAGCTGTGGACATCTGGGAGCAGACCAAAACTGTTAGGAAAGCAAACCAAGTGAGCAGATGGCCAAAAAGTTTCAAACAAGCAGCTAGACTGACCAAGTGTTTTCCTAAACGCTTTTTTGGAAATCAGTTTAGTGGTGAATAAAGTTGTCCTATTGATAGTAATAAGTAGAAAAGTATGACCCATATAGTACTTTCAAAATATCCTCAACCTATACTATAGTCAGTGTACCAGTTATCTTTTTGTTTCCCAACATTACAGATTTACTGGTGTTCTGGACTACACTACATCATATCCAGAGATTTTCTTATATTGATGAGAAATGGTAAACACAGCCAAACTCTAAACCATAAAACTGGAACAGCTCACACGCAAAGGTACAATCCTGAACTCCTACTCCTTAGTATGCTGACAGTTTTATCATTTTATAACTTTCAAGGCTTTACTCTTCTGACAGATGATGATTTTTGTTTGTTTTTCATCTACTCAAATAAATGGCTGCATGAAGAAAAAAAAAAGAAAAGCCAAGGCTCATAAAACGACTGTGGTTATTTTTATCCCAAACAAACTGCTCTGTCCTCAGCTCCATTAGTTTTTTTTCGTTTTTTTTAACAATGAATATTTGATATCTAACAATAGGTTTGGCTTTGTTTCTTCACATTTTTCTTGGTTGCATAGCAACACCCATTTTATGCTCAATACAGCACCTCTAATGGATCCTGTAACAAAGGGAGGATAGGATTTGCAGATGGATTGAGCCAATTCGCTGACACAAAGTATGTCTTCCCTTCACAGTTGGCATTAAACCCAGCAACTGGATTAGGAAAACTGTTACTGTCCGGTTTATTTCTAGCTCAGTTGATACCAGGATGAGGTGGATACATGCATGCTTAATTTAGGATATATATTCATAAAGTAAAAATGACATGCCTATAAAAAAAAAAAAAGTCTTGCTAGATTGAGAATTTATCTTGGAATTAAAACCTTTAACATATTACAAGTTAATTTGAGGTGGCATTGTGTTTTGGGCTCTGATGCAACAACACTTTTTCTTCATGGAGGATGAAGATAGTGTTCCTTGGGTGCTGAAAGTGTCACTAAATCTGACATTTGAGTGATAAAGCGGCTGGTGGTGTGCTGCTCTACAGAGTGTCATTTTCACAAAGTGGTTAACCACCTGAAGAGAGCTAACATTATTAGAAATGGTGGCATCCGTGTTTGTAAAGCATATAAAAGTACAAACAGATTTGACAATTAATGGGAATAAACGGGCACTGAATGCCCACAGCAAACTTCCAGGCCATCTTTATCATGCCCTTTACCTTAAAGACCCACTATATAACTTATACTATTTTCTCAGTGATGCGCCCCCTATCGACAGCTAATTCAGCATCCATCTTGCATCCAACCTGTACTGTGAGCTCTCTCCAGACAGTAAAAACTGTCTTATCTTGACTCTTGTCTCATCTCTTGCTCTTCTTTGGCTCTCCTTAGTTTCCTCTCTTCCTCAGATAATGTCTTCTAACGTTTCTTTGATGAATCCGCCGACGTAAGTTCAAAACCACTGGTTTGTTTACATTTGCTTGCTAGCCTGTAACGCATGCGCAAAGGGCAACTTAGTAGGCGGCGTCTCGGATGTAAAAGTTCTTTAGTGCAGTTTCTCAGCTTCGGGGCGGTTCTAGAAATGCACACAATAGATGACCCTGTGTCATCAAACGCATCTGGAAAGCAGAGTTTTAAAGTTATATAGTGGGTCTTTAAAACTACTTTTGGATGAAAGTAGAAAATTGTAAGAACAAGACCGTCGTGCTACCTGAAGCCCAGTGGAGTTGTGTGCATTTGTGTAATAATGTGTCAGTGGCCTTGACATGACTTTGCACGGCGATTAGTGTACCAGTAAATCTGATAGCTGTTCTGTAACGCCGTGCCAGAACAATGACTTGCTCTGAAAATGATCCGCCATGTTCAGAGATCTGCTTCAGGCAAAGTATCAAAATGCTTTCCCCACTCTCTTTCCATCTTGGTTTTTATTTTCTCGTTTTCCCTTTTCATCACCCTTCTTCCGTCTTCTTTTCTCACGTTTTTGTGCATTCTGTTTATCGCTGCCTTCTGTCGCTCTGTCATCTCCAGGCTCCAGCAGTAGGTGCTCTCTGCTCCACCAACTGGGACTCCATGGCTGTCAGTGCTGCTGCTTGATTCATTGCTCTGTGAGTTAACTTCTGTTTTGTGTGGATTTGTATGTGCGTCTTCGTCTGATTGTCCATCTGTGGTCTGTTATGTGCTTTTTTTTTCTTCTATTTTTTTTTTTTGATGGTTTGCTACATCAACTAACACACCTTTAGTTTGGCTTTGCTTTTTGTTCATGTTGTTTATGTTTTTGCAGTATCTGCCTCCAAAACTTAACTTCTGGTGGTGTTTTTTCACACTGAAAGGTGACATCAAGAAAATTTGGTTATTCAGCTTGAAACCGAGTCATGCTGCGACAAGTCTCTCAAGCTGTGCTCATTATTCTGCTGATTTAGCTGTCTTCTCCACTCCTGCACACTCGTGCAGTAGTATTGCAATACCGGCTTTCTCCAAAATGAAGCCTTATGTTTGATACTGGTATTGTTTGCAGCTGAAACCACTACAGTTTGCTCATTAGCATGTTTAGGTGTTAGACCATTTTTACATAACATTAAAGAGGTTCAGTTTGATCGGAATTTCTGAAAGCGGTGTATCATATATGATAAGTTAAATGGTGAAACATGGATAAGTGAATAATAAAGATAAGATGCATGACATCAAACTTGCACTGAAACATTATAGTTTTAAGAATTTTGATTTCATATGTGAGAAATTCCTGTATAAAGATTCCTTCGTCGAGTTTGACTACTTGATACATGTGGTATATTATGCCACTTAGTGTTGTTTTTGGCAGCCTGTTTTAATTTTAGTTTTAGTCTAGTCTTTGTTCAACTTTCATTTTAGTTTCTATTAATTTTAGTCACATTCAAACTCTGTTTTGTTTAGTCAAGTTTTAGTCGACTAAAACTGATGACACTTTAGTCTAGTTTTAGTCAATGATTTTAATCTCTTTTTAGTAATGTAATTCTATTTAACCTAGTTAATGTAGTATAATTACCTAGTATAGTATGGATGAAACCAAATTTTTCTTTTAGTCAAACCCATTTCACAAATCAAACATGGTTATCTTATTATTTTATTATTATTGTTACCTTATAGACTCAAGAAAACATCCATTCCAGACGTGGAAGATGCTCTGCTCTGAGCAGACTGCTCAACATATTTATTTGACCAACTAAACATGTAGGTACAAACACATAAATTTGAATTAAATAAATGAAATACTGTAGCATCACATGACTGGCAATGCAACAAAAAAACTAATACATTCAAGTTTAGCATATAGAGAAACAAGGACGCTTGAGCTACAGTAACATAATAAAAAGTGCAAATGTAAAAACGTGTGTGTCTGTGACCTGCCTGTAAACTGAATTTTGCATGATGAGGATTTTGCATCATAAAAACTAACTTAAAAAAACAACACTACAAATGGCACTGACTGCATAGGACTTAGTTGACAGAAAAGAATAAACAGGACTTAACTGTTATAAATATTAATTAGCATAAATCCTTACCATGATTTTACATTAGTTAATCTACCTCTAAGTGAGAAAAAAAGTCTACATAATCCAAACAGAAGTGGTCATAAACTAAGCAGGGAGGCATGTTGATGTTTAAATGTATGTACTGAATGGGCCTAGACTATGGGATGCTTTAATGCACTTACAGTCAGTCAGTCAGGTAGGAAGTAGGATCTAAGAACCTGTTTAGAATCGGTGGATTCACATGACTGTGCTGTTAAAACTAGTCAGAGGTCGTTTGTTAAAATCTCTTGACTAAATTAGCTCCCAGTTAGAGCTACGCCTGGACAATGTAAAATAGAAAGTGATGTTGCATTAATGTCTTAAGATTACCTCCATTTCACCATGGAATATCTTGAGATGTCTTTTTAGATTGGTGGTGTTTTTTATGGCCGCATTTCTCCCCATCTTTTTCCACAGTTTTCTTTTCCACTTGTTTGTAATTAAAGTGAGTCTAGATATCATTTCTTCTTTTTCTCCCAGACAACCCAGCCATTACTCCAACCAAGAAAGTGTTTGACTCACCGTATCTAAATAATGCGGGAGTGTGAAGAGGGGATTGAGGAAGTCACGTCGCCTGCGTCTGAGCAGTGCGACGCACAGCCGTAGAAACAGAAAACAATAATAACAGGACTAAACATTATAGCGTTATTTCATCTCGTTTTAGTCAACGAAAATGAAGAGAAATTTAAGCAGAATTTTTATTTTGTGAACTACTTTTAGTCTCGTTTTTATTTGTCAACAATATTGCATTATATGTTTAATTATAGTTATTGTGACAAGACCACCATTTACGTCTCGTCTCGTTTTCGTCACGTGATAAAGGTTCGTTGACGACGATATTTCGTCATAATTTTCATTGACGAAAGCAACACTAGTGCCACTTGCATAAAACATTGTAAGTTTAAAATTTTCCAGCTTTAAAAGCTTGATTCTCCTCCCGTGCATGTATACTGTGACAAGGACTGTGGGCCTATTAAACAGCCAGTTCAATATAAACAGCAGCTGGACTTAACTATGTATGTACAACTATGTAGTTTATCTTTTGGTTGGTGGGCAACCACCTGATTGACAGTTGTTGATTGATAAGTTGTCTTCTACATCACTGAAAGACTGCAGATGTCATGTTTTCTCATCACATTTTTGTCATTTTACAGTTAGAGATTTGGTTTTACGTCTTAAGCTTGCACACTTTACTTTCAGATATTCGTTGCACCTTGGTGCACAGTAAAGGACAAAGCGAAGATGAGTAATGATAATAAAACATGTCTAGGTGCAGTGGGACTTCATTGGCTGCTGGATTGATTTGATTGAAAACTTGGCTGTTGTACTGCCAGTTGTTTGTGTTTATTTATTGGATATGCTGAGTGTTCCAGTTGTGTTTCTGGTCTTTAAGTTCTGTTTTGGTCTCCAAAAACATTTGACAAAAAGCATCTCTGTAGGAGTTAAAGCTCCACTATGTATGCCAGCTGGATGTGATGTGCTTCTTGGCATCTCTTATTACATAACATGAGTTTGATCCACTGTTACCATGAAACTATTAACCATCCCGTTGATAATGTAGCAAATGTTCATACAGATTGGTTTTCCCTTTTTACTGATTATAAGGATTTTGTTGATGACTTACCTTTTGCTTCCACTGTTATACACTTATTATTTCAGTAATGATCTCTGTTTCAATATGTCTCAGTGCCAGCTGGGTAAAAGGCAGCCATCTGTGTCACTTTGTCTCAGCAGGTTTGGGTCCTGCTCTGTTTACATGTGCTCGCTCTCCACAGCTCCCACCACATATGTCACTATGTGTGTGTCTGTGTATGTGTATATAATAACATTAGATAGTTAATGTGCCGAACTTGACATTTTACAGACAACTAACTCTACTTAAGTTTTGGATGAAGCATATGAGCTTTTAGAAAAGGAAAAAAAAATCCAAGGTACCTTGGAGAAACTAAAGACATTAAATGGGTAAAATCCTGTGTTAAACATCATATTTTCTTTAGAGTCATCACTTTTCTGCCAACAGATAAAGTTGCATAAGGAACAAACACAGGGTGGCAATATGTCCCCTCAGAAACGGGAAAAGTGTGATATCTTTTCATTTTTAATAGCCCCCACAGGCTTGATCTTGAACGTGCACCAGCTCCAACTGTTCAGGGCTGGTTAGAGGAAGCAAGATGGATAAAAAAGGGCTTGTTCATGTAAAAGCTAAGCCACCTTTTGTAAGGTGCTCTTCCTTTCAAAGCTTTTTGACATCTTTTCCTGTCCATCCCTTGTGCATATCACCTTGAAATGATGATGCCTTAGAATGGTGTTAACCCTCCCCTGCCTACTCTGATTTCTCCAGTAACTATTATTTTCTGCTGCTGATGGTGTTGTGTTCAGTAATTGGATGCCGTGGTATTACTTTCCATGTTTTTAATATAGTTGTCATCTGGCCCCACTTTGCTTACCCACTTCCTGTAAGTTGCTAAGAAATGAAAGGTCAAAGGGTACTATAAACCTGCCTTACCAAAAACTAGCTGCTAGAAAATCCAAACAATGGACTGTTCTGGGCTTTCTGAGTTTTGTTGTGGCTGCGATTACAATTGCTGCAGCTGTATAGCTTTTTTTGTAAACTACAAGGGAGTGGATGTACTGTCATGTGAATCTGTTTTTGACAAGTACACAAAAGTAAAAGTTTGATATGAAACAGAAATTCAGTAAGGACACTGATTTTCTTTTTACATTCCAATGCTGATTTTTCCTTGTCCTTTTTTTTTTTTCTATCAAAGTCTATCACATTTGGGAATAAACGGACTGATATCATACAACACATGAAGCCAACTGAGAATGCCTTCCAAACTGAAGCCAGACTTTTGGATTAGCTTAGCTGTTCTCCAGAGAATGCCGTTAGCAGGCAGATAAACAAAGACATGGTTAAATCATTAGTGAAATGAGCCAGTGCCGCATCACCATAAGCCTAACTCTGTCCAAAACCACCATGGGAAGAGAATTTCTCCTCTCACAGAAACAGTTTCTTTATAGTGGTGGTAATTGGGAACTGTTATCAAATCTGTTCCCTCCCTTTATTTTCACCCAGAGTTGAGAAGTGTTGCAGAAACAGGCGTTTGTTCTTTGAAGAAAGTAGGACAAGCCTTTCCAGCTTAATTTTTGTCTCGGGGCTGCTGCTGTCTCATGGAGTTTCCTATATATTCATCCTATAGATTCCCACGCCCTTTCTTCATAAAAAATAATTAAAGCCTTGATATACTGGTGTTCAATTAATGTATGCAAAATGATGGATTTCGACCTGTGTCCTCTTTATATGCATGTGTGTTCTTTACAGTCATCTGACAAAAATGGTACACCTTCTTTTAGTTCTACAGTTGTATATGAGGATATAATGAAACACCATCTGGTCTTCACCAGGTCTTAAAATGAAATGAGTACAAACTCATTGATTGACTGATATGCTTATTTCGAACAATTGGTTAAAACAGTGAATTGAATATAACAACAAAACAAAAGTGACAAACGGAAATAAGACGAATAAAACAAAGGAATAAAAAAGCAATCTGCATGTTTGAAAAGGAGCAGGAAGAAGTAAAAAAATGTTTTGAATCAAACCCCTTTAAGTTAATTGTTACATTTAATATTGGTCAAATATGATATACACTATGAATATAAATATGTAGACGGTAATAGATAAATAAACTATGTACATTTACTAAATTATTCATGTGAATTCATGTATAAATATATAAGATTGAATTGATATATATTCTATCCATATATATCCACATCGATACATTTAGTATTTGAAAACAATAAATATGACTAAATATTCAGATACAGATTCTGGTATCAAATATCACATAATTCTCTATTTAGCTACACAAAAAATGTACATGATTAAAAGATCTTATTTGTTTAAATGTCATCCAACCCTTTTCTGTTTAAATGGACAAAACTAAAACATGTATGAAGCATCTTAAAAAACAAAAACAAAAATATTTCATGATTGATTATGCAATAGTTGTGACCAGCCTGTTTCATATAGACTATTAGAGATTTTTATGGATGTTTAAGTATCACAGGATGTGAATGTACTGCCTTCCTTGCCTCAGAAGACTGTTTTAGAAAACTATTGCTGGCAGTTAGAGCAAGTGTGTCAAAGTGATGTTACAGTCTTGAAGCCAAAGGAATTTTCTCTGATCCCAGCTGACTGCATCCCCACTGGCATCCTAAGAAGATCCACTTCTCAGTGATACGCTACCCTCAGTGCCTCCTGGTGCCAAGCATGCCTCTTTTTCCTCAGAGTGCAGGGAGTGGAAGCAGAGGTTGGAGGAAGAGGAGAGGGTAGTTAGTAAGTGGTGAGAAACCCACCATGAGCTCTCCAGTCATCACCACCCTGCCCCTGGCTGATCACTGTCAGTTTAACACCACATTGTGGAGGGTGTTGGTGAATAAGAGAGCGTGTCTTTGTGTGTGATAATTCTGAAGACCGGAGAGGAGAGAAAGCTGAGAGAGTTTGGGGGGGTTTCTTGCGGTTTCTTGCAGTTTCTTGCAGTTTCTTGCTATTAAAAGCCTTGCATTTTGGTTGTGCAGCATACTAACATGATAGCTACAGTTTTATGTTTTGTAGAACCTGCTTGTGTAAGTTTCCTCCTGACATGCCAGAAAAAAAACAGAAAAACTGGCTCATGCAAAAGGCCATCAGGTTTCATGTTGCATAACCTCCAGATCAGTTTAAGTGGTCTCCTGTTGGTTTTTTTCTTTGTGGTCTTTGTCTACAATAGCATGGAATTTGCAGACTGCTGACGGAGGTTTGGTTTCCCCTGAGAAAAGCTAAGAAGTACAGAGCCATGCCACCAATCTGACAATATCACGTTGCACATTTATACCTGCTCCAATGTCAAGAACGTTGTGAACACTGAGACGGCCATTCAGTCCGATTTACCTGCAACACAATGAACATTTTGTTCTCTTCTTCAGAGTAATGCAACCAGGTGGAGAACATGCAAATATAAACAAGTATAAAAAGTCATGGAAGCTTTTTTAAATCACTCTGTTTTTAATTTAGTCAAAGATTTTCAATCTGTATGTTTTTTTTAGTTTTTTTTTTTTTTATAGAGGTGTGTTGGAAGCATTTCAAAAGTTTGCTTTGTAATGATCTCAACATTAGATGGAAATCCAGCTGCAGTTTAAAGTGGGGCAGATGATGCCTCATCAGTCTTATTATAGTTCCTGTTTTAAATTATACCCTTCTTTATCTGTTTTAGTCAAAAAATGTCATATTTTTTAAATGAACTGCTGCATTTAAAAGTAACTTAACCGCTTAATGGCCATATCTATTGACAATTACATGAAAACAAAATAACCAAATGGAAAAAAATAGAGAAAAAAGAAATAGACTGGAATAAAATAAAATACAGTAAAAATTTAGTAAATTAAAAACAATAAGTAAAACAAATGATAAATAAAAATGATTCAATAATATAAATAAATAAAATAAAAAAACACGGGAAACATTTTGTTGGCAATTTGTCACAATTGGCATCAAAGGGTTAAACGAGCTACTTGGAAATTTATTCATTCAGGAAGATAGTTGCTGAGATAATTAATCAAATAAAAAGTTCCCTTTTAATAAACTTCTTGTCAGCTTTCTTTAAAGTAGCATTATCTATTTTTCTGACCGTGAAACTCGTTTTGATGGCACACTGACATTTATTATGTACATTCCTGGAGCGTCCCAAGGTTGAGAAACCACACCTCACATTTCTTTCTTCCAGGACGCTGCGCACTTCACAGCTGAGTTTTGCTTTATGCACCACGTCATACACTAGCAAGGGGATATCAACACTTCAGCCATTTTGAAAGTGCACTATGACTGATTCATCAAAGAAACACAAGAGCAAATCATCAGAGGAAGATGGGAAAAGAGAGAAAGAAGCAGAATAAGTGATAAGGCAAGAGTCATCATCAGGCTAACCTTTACTGGCTGGAGAGAGTTTAGAAAGGAGGTAGTGGCAAGATGGATGCCAAATTAGCCGTCGTTAGGGAGCGCCTCAGTGGGCCCTTTTCCACTGAGCTGGTTCCAGTGCTGGTTCGGAGCCAGAGCCAGACTAAGCACCGGTTCTTTGGCTTTC
>JBBBVU010000010.1:15351318-15371185 GCA_037177055.1 Atherinosoma microstoma
AGACCCCTCTTTTGAGTCGCCGGAACCCCCTCCTCTGTGTGTTCCTGGACCTCCCACTTTACAAATTAAGCACTGGTAACAGGCCCTGTAATTGTACATACATCCACTCAGTAACTAACGATTATCCTAAATATAATCATAATATTGTCATATCTTACTGGTGAAAGGTGATCCCACTGGTTCTCATTTTGAGACAACGGTGATTAGAGGATCATTAGGCTTCACAAACGCCTGGCAGCCTACTGCCAGGTCAATAAACCCAGCAATTTCCTGTATCATAATGTAAGACGTTTTTTTGGTTTTGAAAAAAAAAGATTGGGAATCACGTCCAACTTAAGTT
Organism: Atherinosoma microstoma; assembly: GCA_037177055.1. Taxonomy (NCBI): domain Eukaryota; kingdom Metazoa; phylum Chordata; class Actinopteri; order Atheriniformes; family Atherinidae; genus Atherinosoma; species Atherinosoma microstoma. Next base: position 15,351,659 of record JBBBVU010000010.1, read on the forward strand.
ATATTGAAAAAAAAGAAAAAAAATTCTCTCCCACTGATTGCTGGGTAAACTTTACTACTAGTCTCAGCTTCAGCCTTTTTTTACACCTCTCTTTGGGACACGTAGGTTTTGTCTGTTCATCTGTTTCATCCGTATTCTTCAACAGACTAAAAAAGACAGACGGGAGGACCGGAGGAAAGCTCCATCTGCAGGGTGTAAATGAGGCTTTGGCCGGGGCACGTTTCTTAAAACCAGTTGCTAAACTGGTAGCAACTTAGTTGGTTGGCAATGGAAAATTGCATGTTACGTTTGAAACTATGGTTTGGGAAAACACACTCCAGCTAATAACCACATCCACAAACATTGTCAATTAGACAGAAGAGTAGTTCCTCATAAAATCGATATAAGTGTCAGTAAAACCTTGTTGTATAATTGAATATCAAGTAGACTAGCTATTGTAGCCGTGATACACAACTCTGCTGCGCGATGAAGTCATTTTTTCGAAGAGAAAAGCTGCAATTTCAACAGGTTGAAGCATCCAGAATTATAGCCACGTTAATAACGTTTGTAAGAAACTAAGCCTTTATAAGTCAAGATATCAGGAAAAAAAAAAAAGGGTATTTGCATTTGTACCGATCACCTTTCCTCAGGTACCACATTTCTCGCCAGAGAGCTCTTCTGCTGTGATGAAGTTCAAAACTCTGCCATAAAGCGTTGCCCTGTTGTGATCGTCTGCCAAAGATTGATTGTCTTCTTCATCTCTTGCTACCTCGCCTCCCCCTGGTGGTGGCAATTAAGAACAACTGCACAACTGTGGTAAAACCAAAACCTGAGGTAAAACAGAACACCACGACGTGCAGCAGTGTTAATTAGAAGTCCACAGGTCCTGTTGTTTAATCCTTACATGTTATGAGTGTGCGAGCGGACTGTGGCAAGAAGGCAGCCCAGTACATTCTACTACACTGGCCAGCAGCGCGGGTGAGTCATCTAGCCTGAGGATACTCCATCTGCGATCGACTACATTTGCCTGCCGGGAACCTAATTTTTCAAATACAAGAAACACAGTTTAAATTTTTCTGCAATAAACATTCAAAAAACAAATATTCAATTTCAAATATGCTAATTCACATTCAGTTTTTTAAAGCAATTATTCAAACTGGCATGTTCAGGTTCAAATCGAGTGATTCATATTCAAATATAAAGAATTCAGATTTGCTCCCTGGTGGCACAAGATTTATCCCATAGACTGGGGGTCAGAATACAGTGGTCTAGCACTGCATATATTCACAAAGGCTAAATAAAATAGGCTCAACATCAAGTCTTAATTTTTTAAGTTAGGCCATGCCCCACCTTGTGCAAATGTTTCCATAACTTTTTAAATAATCCTACTCCTGGATGAAGGTAATAACCATAGAAGATAAAAATTGCACGTGTACCTTTTAAATTTGTCTTTGTTTCTAGAGTTCAGAGTGTAACAATTGTTGATTTATCAATTCAGCTCTTATGTTCAGTCTACATCACCCCTTGATAATCTAATGAATAATTTTGCATACAGCATCCTATTCCCATTAACATGTATCCCCCGGAGTGGATGATTAAGCTCCAGCTTAAAATGAAGATATTCAACCTTTACCAGCTGCTACCCTTCAGGGCAGGATTGCCTCTTGTCTGTCATATACCTTCTTTCATCACAGATTCCAGAGGTCTAAAGTGTTAATTTGTCCTGCAGATGGCATGAAATGTTCTGCCTCTGCAATCCCTACATAATATATCATTTTTTCCCTGCCCTGCAGACTATGCGCTCACCTCCTTTGGACTTTCCACAAACCCAAACTAACAAAGCTTCACTGACTAACACTCATCTGTCTTACCGCTTTATTTGCTATTCTCTTTCATAATTTGTGTTTGACATGCGTTAACCTCAACAAGTCTGGAGATGAGTTTCTTGCTGATGACTAATTGTGGTAAATACAGAAAGCCCAGATTGTGTAAGACACCGTATTTTCTGTTCTGCATCATTAGCTTGTTTGTGCCTTAGATGTGAACGAAATGTTTTGGGATTTTTTGTTAGCATTAACATGCACAGTATTTCCTCAACAATTCTTTCTCAGTTTGTCACTCTTGTCCTGTTTTAATGTTATTTTAGAATTTGAATACTGGGAAACATACCTCCTATTGATGATGTTTGAATTTGTTTGTTATGTATTTGATTTGTTTTGCTAAATTTCTCACATTATATCTGATTTTAATCTCTTCCTTTCAATGCCACTAGGCATTTCTTTACTTCATACATGCACCGTCCTCACATTACCTTATGGGTTGTGTCCAGCCTGCTCTGCTTTCCACCAAGCCTTTTTCTGTTTTATGTAATTTTGTGCTCCTAACACACACCTTTCTACATCTTTCTACTTTGAGTTTGAAGCACTGTGAACTCTTAAATATTTTATGATTCTCTCTCCTGTCAAGACCTCGGCCTCATTCTGTCTCTTTTTGAACTTCCATGTTTTTCCCTCCTCCTCTCGCCTCAAATGTCGTCATCTTGTCATTCTTCCTAAAGTTTCAATTTTCTCTCTCTTTTTTCAACAAGCAGGGTACAAATTAATATCAAATGTTAGCGAAAACATACCCAACTCCCAGCAAATAAGACCTCAAAGTGAAGCTTGCAAATGAACAAAAAACTGCAAACGGTTGTAAAAGTCTTGTAAAAGTCTTAACCGGACTACTCACTGTGGTCGTAATTAATTAAACTAACTCTTTCTTTGAGTCTTTTGTACTCGGGGCCCAGGTGTTTACAGAAATTACTAGAACATGTCAGTAACTAATAAGGCTGAACGATTAATTGTTTTCAAATCGAAATTGCAATTTAAGACATGATTAGAAATAGCAAACCTGAAAGAGTGTGATTAATTTACATGTTACAAGGTGCCTGTTCCAGGTTTCAAACCTGCAGGATCCACGGTTTTACAAATCCACTCGCTTCAGACACATTTTCTGTCACCTTTCTTGTGCGACAGTAAAGTTCTCTTTTTGAGGGTTAAAAATGCTTCCAGCCATGATTCTGCTTGATCTAAGCCTCAAATATGTTTACATCGAATTTGCGTTATGTGTCATTCCCCACACTCGCTTATTATATCCAATATCTCTCAGCCGGTGAGAGGGAGGGAGAGGAGGAAGCTGCAGCGCAGACAGTGCAGAGAGGACACTGCACTGTTACTGGGTGTTACTGGGTGCAAAACTGCGGAGAAAGTGTGAGTTACTCTTCCTCCTCATATTCTTGGATGGGCTTCGCACCCGTGGTGGATGCGAAGTCCATCAAACGTTTCCTAGTGAGAAGGTTCAAAACCTTAAGAAGACGAGGTAGGCTACATGTTTAAATCAAACATCATGTGACCTCTACACTTAGCTGTGATGTCTCATTTTCAAACCTCCTCACAGAGTAAATTCCGCAAATGACTTAAACACAGAGAAAAAACACTGAGGACAGAAAAGAGTCCAACTTCTGAAATAACCTCATGAAGTGAATAAAGATGGTTTTACTGAGTGGAGTCGCTCTAAATATTCATAAACTTCAGATAACGTGTTGACCGTAATAAAACCTACAAAGAATATTGGATCAATTTTAAGCCGTAATAGGACTACAGTGAAGGTGGATTTGGCTCATTCAACTCCGTCTCCGTGATGGACATAGAGTTTTCAGCATAACCTCCATTGGAGAGGTAAAAAAAAAAAAAGGACTTCTGTTTTTTTCTATTGTCCGATACGCGTTTTCTGTTAGTTGGCATGTGAGCACCTGCGTTTGTGTGCACGTGTCTCTGTGTGTAGCATTGGGGTGAAACTTTGCTGTCTGCATTGATAATCTTCCATCTCATATAGAAAATATATTTATGCAAAGATTAAAAAATGAAATCGCAAACCAAATTGCAATCTCAGTATTGGTCAGAAAACTCATAATTAGTTTTTTTTTCCCCATATCGTTCAGGCCTAGTAACTAACTCATTCAATATGTGAGTTAGTGTTTGATTAGTGTTACTGTATTGTTGTATAGTCTGTATAGTTGACAAATGCTCACATTGTATATTTCAGTTTGAAACAAATGGCCTTTTAGGGAACAAAGACTTGTTGTTTCAGTGACTGTCTAAGAACTTGAATGCTCCGTAGGCCAGACTGAATATCTTTTGTTTTGGTTGGCAGATGAAGGGTTAACTCTGCTAGTTTTTTTTTTTCTCACTTGAAACTGTTTTATTGGTGAACAGTGGGCGTGCGCTTCAGGACTGGCAAACACACATTACCTTAGACAGGTAATAGAGGGGGAAACAGAACAAGACAAAGAGGATTCCTCACAGTGGGTCGATTCGCGTCACATGAACCCTGTTCAAACTAGAATGTGATTTCACCTTTGCCTTGATTTCAGGGTTTTCAGATGGGAAGCTGTGTGAGCCAGTACAGTGGGTAAGGACTAAAATCCTCTTCTTTTCACACCTCTGTGACCACCCAGGTCAAGACGTAATGTTGACTTAGCAGGGCGGAGGGAAGTTTTTAGTTGGTATGCTTTGTGCTTTGGACCTTCGGTGCAACGTTGTAGGAAAAAGTAAAAAGAAGTGAAGCTGCTTCGTGCTGTCTGAACAAGTCAGGTCCTGACATTGAAACGTGTTGCAGCTATAAAGGTATTTATTGAGTCAAGGGCCTCTCAAGGTGTGTATCCACGCTGGATGCTTTGTTCATGCAGGGTTATGTGATCCTCTTTGGACTTTAACTCTCTTTTTGGAAGCTTTATGTGTAAACCATTAATAATTTGTCAGTGTGCAAAAGCAGTGTCACTTTGTCTCTTTATGTGAAGTTGAGGAGGAGGAAGAACCTGAGAGGAAGTTTAGTCGGCATGTACGAGTCACACAAACAGCAAAGCCAATACAGCACTAAATGAGTTGTTTTTTTCTTTAAATTTTTTAATTTCCACTGCTAATCTCCATGCTTGGTCTTTAGGATTCCATCCTTCTTGTTTTCTAGTCAGCCTGTCATGGTTACTGTCCTGTCTTAAGGTACTACACTGCATTGAATTGCTCTCTTTGAAAGGGGCACATAAGGTTTATGACCTACAGGGACATGTCATAAATTTGTCAGATCTGATGTTTTTCTCAGACACAGTGCCCGGAGATAAAGACACGTGAGTTAAGGTATCTTTCTCGTGTGCTCACTGTTCTAACACGATAGAATGGAAGTTATGTTGCAGAAAATGCCATAAATAAGTTTAACCTCTAATGTATCTCATCTATTTGGTGACTGAAAGACCATGTAACATACGCTATACAGCATATTACAGCACACAAATCCTGAAGGGAAAAACAAGTTAGAGTTGAAAATGTCAGAATATAAAAAAACATTTGCTTCCAAGTTTTTAACATTTGATTTTCACATTGATACTGATTTTCTGGATATGACTAGATATCTTACAATGCTTTCTGCTTCTACTTTTATATACTAGATTTAAAGAAAATTGGAATGAAAACTGCTCATCAAACTGTACAAAGCCATTTATGGACTCTGTCTCCTGATTTGTACTTTTAGGAACTTTTCCCTACGTTCACATAAATCCTTAGTCACATTGGGAACATGTGTATTCAGCTTCACACTCACAGGAAGTGACACATCGTATTGGGATAATAGAGACACTCTTGCAAATCAGTCCCACCCATGACATCTGGCTACGAAACCAACTGAACTTTTCTTGACCTATAACGTTTATGGAAAATATTTTTTTAACATTAAATATGAAAGATAAGCATTTTCCAGCTGTGCTGGAATAATACACGGCAGGCCACCACCACGTGAATTTTGGAGCAGTTAAATCAGAAGGTTCGCATGTCACTCAACCTGGGTGGCCACAACACAGGAGGGCAGAAACTGTAATATCTCAGATTACACTGAAAGCCGACGGCTGAACGGTAATCAGATCAGGGGTCAGTAACCAGGGCTGGCTTGTTTACTTTTGTATAGACTGATCCTCAGATAAATTGAAGTATAATCAGTGTAAACCAGGAAGATTATGAAAAATGTAAGTTAGTTTTGTAGAGGCATTGTTGCTGTTGATGTTTTAAAAGTGAAGACTGTGTGAAACAAAATCCTCTGCATTGTGTAATTCTCTGTTTGGTGTGATGCATACATTCTTTATAGCTAGTTGTTATACCGATTCGTGTCATAGATTGTATAAAATAACCAAACATAAACAAGTATAATTTGAAGTAAACACAGTACAGCAGATTCATTTCCACATTTCAGATTCATTTTACACACCTGTAAAAATAAAGAAAAGAAAGGAACAAAAGAGTCAGTTTTATTAGATAAACTGAATGAGGATCCAGTCTGTAAATGTAAATGTGTACGTGTTTCATGGGATTGCACTAGACAAGCAAGATGTGATTTGTGAAATTGTAATTTAGAAGACACAGAAGCATTATACAACATTTTATTGAAAATATGAGGTTTGACATAATAATTACATGTAAGAAAATCTTCTTATTCTGTCAGAGAGGTAGAAAATGTAAACTTGTCTCTATTTAAATTTATATTGCACTCATATTATCTGGCAGGTTAATTCATGAGGGATCAATAACTCAACATGATTCATTTTTTAAATCATAATTATATATTTCTGACCATGTCAATAATGTGTGAAAAGAAATTAAACACAATGTGGTGAAAGCACCCAGGTGCAATGCAGAAACTGTCCTGCCGTCTCTTCTCGAAGACAAAAAATGTCACATATTTCCTGTATAACTTGCTTCTCTGACAGTGGTGAGCTGCATTATATAACAAGTCTCCACATAGCATCTGCAGAGCTTCACAAAGCAATTGGAGTTACTTTTTGCAGTCTTATAACACTGTAGCTATAAGATGTGATCCAAAATCTCCATCAACAACTTGATTCAGCAACTGCCAGCTCATCATGAAGACATCATCTTCTGTTTTAATAAGACCAGAATTGTTATGGCAAAGGTAAAATGCAACAGAAAACATTGGGCCTCATTCACCAACCGTTTCTTACAAACAAATTTGTTGTTAATCCTACTTACACATTTTTAACAAAGATTTTGGCATTTGTGAAAATATCTATATCATGGATTTGTTCTTAGCTGAGAAGAAATCATATGAGCACTCAGGAGAACTCTTATTCAAACATTTAAATGCCGATATGTTTGAACAGAGTCAGCTTTTGTGTTTTTCTGCTATTCTGTTCATTAAAATACAACAATAAAATGGAATTAATGATTTTGTCAGATTTTTAAACCAACTTTTTGGTATTTATAGAACATTTTATAGTAAATAGTGAGATATTGCAAAACATGTCCCAATGTTATCATTTTCCTCAAGAAAAAGCTGCAGTCAAGGCAGATTTAGGTGGTCTGTTCCCGCGACTGGAAGAATATCACTCCATAAATCTCCAAGTCACCTGGGACTCTCAGATCCACCGGCTGAATGGGATCTTCAATGTATAAAATTTACTACAACAGTATCTTTTAATCATAAGGATTAGTTTTATTAAGAAATCAAGGTTATGCACTGGTAGCCTGGTTGATAAAACCACTGACTAACTCACCTGGAGGTTTCTTTTCAACAGATAACACCACTTACTGCATTTTAAAAGGATGCCACAGCAGGGGGCAATTTGCTTTACAAACTACAGAAGGTGCAGTGAACTATGTAATGAAAATTTATCCGATGGTGTACCTTTTCCCTTTTTGGCTACTACGCCATGAGGATGTGCAACCTTACACGCTCCTGGGACCAGACTGCAGGCCACTGTCCAAGTTTAGGAGTAATTAATGACTCATTTTTTTGTTTATTCTTTAACAAGAAACAACTAAATCTGTGAGAGAATAACTAAATGACAAAGTTATTTATGACTTAAGTCTGTCACCTCAGCATTAAACCTGTAATAAGTCTGCTGTGTCAAATTTGGATGAAATTCTGAATATTGCACCTCTTTATAGACACTTCAAGTCAGCTGCTGTCACAGGGCTCCTAAAAACTCCCCCTAAAAACCACCGTTTTTCTCAGCAGTCTCCACTCCATCACTAGTTTCCTGAAACAGATGAACAGATTTTTTTCCCATTCAGATCCTGTGATCTAAGATACACTTAACATTGTCCTTAGAATAATAATGACAGATTTCTTTGCTCAAAGAAACCAAAACAATAAAAAAGAAAAAAATCATCAGGAAGGAAGTAAAACCTCATGCACTCACACATTAAATAGAGCAAGTATTTACAATTTTAGTACTGAAAGAGTCATGCCTCCCTGTGTCATGTGCAGCCAGGTTCCAGTCAGCAATGCCAGGGATCGGGAGCTGCCCACTATCACCCCCCTGCCTGCCAAAGTGAATCTGGGGCTGGTGTTTGGGGAGGGAGAGGAGGGCCATGCCAGCCAGGCTGTCACTCCAGCTTCAGCCAGCGAGGGCAGCGCCAGCCTTGGAGAGCCTGAGGAGGACGGGAATCTCTCTCATCACTCCCACTCTCCTGCCTCCAGCCAGTGCAGTGCCACCTACAGCAACCTGGGTAAGAATGCTCACTGTTTTGATGTTTAGTATTAAAGCTGAAGATGACCGGCATAAAGTTTTAACGGAGGGTGGAATCATGTTTTGATTTCATGAAGTTTTTATTCAGTGGTACCATAAGCAGAACTTTACAGCGGATGGATATTATTGCACCATGTCTCTGTTCAGTTTGTACAGTTTTGTCTCATAAGTGCCTGATTTTGCTTTTCTCAAGCATCAGCACACTTCCTCACGTGTGAAGACGTAATTTATTCCCTCCTTAAACAGCTGGAGCTCAATATCTCAACACGTCTTGTCATCTGTTGTCTGCCTCCTAAAATAGCTTGAAATATTGTTCATCAGCTAGAGATGAGAAATCTTTGCCCTGATGCTAACATTCCTGTTTGGGACACTAATTCTGTCCCCAACAAGGTAAAAACTCTAATCCATTCAGCTGATTTTAGAAGACATCCAAAAACCTTTGGGTGTGTGTTTGTTGTTTTATTGTCTGTCTCATTGACTTGATGAGTTTTGAAAAAGGTTACATTACATTTTACATTTCTACTTCACCAGAAGTAGAAGGATGTTGATTAAAACTAACAGTTTGGATACTTAAAGGTATAATTGCAACAGTATCATATGAAACTGTATTAAATATTAGCATTCTGCCCTTTAGCAGCTCTTAATATCCCTGTACTTTTCTCCTATTCCCTGTGATCATGTAAACTGCATTTTAATTCAGCTGGATTCCCAATAAACCCATTCTCAGCAAATGGTTTTCCATCACTGATATCAATGGAACAAGTTTAAAATTTTGCCCATGAAGAGCATATATTAATAACCTTAGATCATGTGACCAAAATCCCTGCACAGTATCAAGCCACCATACAGTATATAGAGTACCGTTTATCCAGAAATTGGTTTAAGTTTGAGGAAGATTCACAGCAGAAACTCTCTAACGCAAGATAGTCTCATTCTTTACTTTGTGGAAGAATAAAATTAAGGTAAATAATAAGAAGGTACAGCAACAAATCCTTGTTGGTGATTGGCATTGATAATTAAATAAATGGCTCACATGGCTCATTGCTGACCTGTTTTGTATTTATCCAGCATCACAGTGATGAAGCTCCTCTGTTAAGGTCCCTCTTTTGAAGCCTGTTTGTGCCTCATTAACAGAGAACATTTCACATGTACACTGTTAGCAGCTGAATGTTACAGGTTTTAGCACATAGAAGCAGGCTGTTAGAGGAGTGGAGGAGGGGAACGGTAGGCACAGAGGTCAGGCCCCTGCCGGCCACTTGAAACATGAAGCTCTGTGAGTGGGAAAACATCACTCTGCAATCAAGTGGCATGAGAGGGAACATGAAATAGAAACACATCGATAGAGTTGAGAGTGTGGGTTTGCCGCGCAGATGGGTTGTTAAAGTGCTTGAATTTGGGTTTACACATGTGGATGCGAGGGTCTTTTGCTTCCTGTTAAATGATTCATCAGGGGAAAAAAACTAAAGATTGTCTTTCTGTGTCAGAGTTGCTCTAATTTGCTGGGTACTTTCATTCTGTGTACACACTGTGAAGCTCAGGATGTGCGCTGGTTCTTTTGGGTCGACGTGTTGTGATTGGGATAAAAGCTCCTTGAATGGCGTATGATGAGCTGTCTACAGTCTAATTTTGCTTTTGCTGCATGCTGGTAATGAGGAACAAGATCGGCGAGGGTGTCTCTGTGTTCGTGCACAGTACACTACATTATTTCTGCCTGGCAGTGGGGAGACATGCACACATGCTGCATCTCAAAGCAGAATTTCTGCATGTTGTCACATCTTTCTTGGTTTTTTTGGCTTGCTAGGATTTGTGAAGACAAATTCCTCTCTGCTGTTTGTTAAGACTATATTTATTGGGATTGGAGAGGAATGTTGTTCACTCCTTGAACAAAAGTGCCTCTCTCGCTCACTAGTATACACACGCTTGTGTTTTAATCATACCATCAGGCAGGAGGAGGCAGACCGCTTGCTGCCTCACTCAGAGTGAAACCTCAGTGTTGGTGGGAGCGTTGAGCTTGCCTGTTGGCACCAGCTGCTCGTCACAGATTCAAAGATGGAAGCAGAGAAGAGCATTTCGCTTTCTCTTCCTAGTCCGCTGCAAAAAACTTTGAGGCATTAGTGGAATTAAGGTAGGCTTATTTTTTTCTTTTGATTGTTTTCATTCCTCTGTATTCATCTCTGCCATCACTTGTCTCCTGCTCGACTTCTCACCTCTTTGTTTTAGTCTTTCTCCGTCACATTTAGCACATGTAGCCACCCACTCTTGTTTCATTCTTACCCCCTCTGGTCTTTTTTATTCTGTCCACCTCCTCCATCGCCTCCTTTTGTTGCAATGTCAGTTAGTTTTGTTGCTGCACAACGGCTGAGCAGCGATAACTGTGCTGCTGCAACAAGTTCTTCATCCCCTTCAAGGAGATTCATCAACAGATGAAGTTTAGGAGCAAATATCTAGAAGAAACTGCCTCCATTAACTTTTAATCCGTGTGCATGCACTAGAAATGTATTTTTATATCTGTGATGAGACTAAGACATGATACAGAGGAGAGAATGGAATGATTCTGAATTTGAACAGGCAGCAGATCTCAACACATGTATATTGCACAGTTAAAGTAAATGTAATTAGTTTTTCAGTAGTAAGCAGATTTTTATTAGACCTGGGGACGTATTCACAAAGAATCTTATCTCATCACTAGGAGGACTCCTAAATAGCACTAAAGGTTTTTAGTTAAGAGCTCCCTCTTAAAACCTATTCACAAAGCTGGTGAGAGTAACCTTTACTAAAAAACTGAGAGGACTCTTAAGCCAAGAGAAAGGGCGGAGTTGACCCCTTTGACCCCTTTTTACATGGATGATGTAATGTTTCTAGACACTGTGATTGGCTGGCGTAGGTCTTTGGTTGTTTTAGGTCTCTGTCAGTAAATTCATGACAGAGATACTGCAGGTCCTGCAGTATCTCTGTCCTGTCAGGATAAAATAAAGATATAAAAAAAATGTAGGCTGCAAGTAGGCCTGTCACGATAACAACTTTTGCTATGCGATTGTCTCAGAAATTATTCAAATCAAACTTTATTTATAAGCGCTTTTTCATGCCAGGGGCAACACAAAGTGCCCCTGGCACTTACACAATAAAATGCATAAAGAATAAAACAAGCCTTCATACAACAAAAGATATAATTATAATTAAAAACACACTCATTATATTCTCTTTCACACACACCCACCCACAGCAAGATAAAGTGCCTTGAGCCTCTTCTTAAAAACATCTACAGTCTCTGCGATAAACAATGATATTGCACTAAAAGGTAATGATTTGATAATGAGAGATAATGATTGTTTGGAGATCATTTTCAACTAATATAATGATAATGCCATAATAATGCAGGTACACCCTTTCCAAGATCAATAAACTGTCATTTTAAAAAAAAACATTTTCACCGGAACTGGAGGAAATTTTAAATAACTAAAACAAAAACAATAAATAGAAGCGACTGTGTCATTTATAATTAATGAAAGCAAAAAACAATAAATATGATGGATAATGAAGTCTCTGTAAACAAAATTTCCCTTAAAGTATTAAACATGGGGCTCAGACAGGGAAAATCGCCATAACCACCAATTAGAACCTTTGTAAACAAAAAAGTGTGAAACAAAAATATACCATGCTACACTCTGTGTACGAGATCATGGGGCTGTCTAGTATGACACGAGAGATCACTTTTCAATGAGAGAAAGAAGAAAAAGTTATTGTGGCCGGCAAACTTATTGCGCTTATTTTTTCTTACCTTGAGATTCATTGACTTGTTGCTTATTGCGACAGGCTTAGCTGCAACTGCCACTGTTTTTAAAAAACATTTAGGCTATTTTGGATTTTCAATTTAAACTAACATCCAGTAGCCTACATAGAAATTGTGGGATAATGTGGGGTCTGCAGAGGGTGTTTGCTCTTTGATGAATAATTCTGCTTACCGATGGCTGAGCGAGTAAATCTGCACCACATAGCTGCATTTGCCCTGCAGCCAAATAACGTAATGTAGTGTAGTCACAACTTTGATCTCTGGTGTTATAGTGCGTTATTTCTGTACGTCACTGACCAGCTCTACCACGGTCATGATACCCTTGTGATTGAGGAGATACCTTTTTTAAAGCTCAGCATCATTAAAGTTTTCCAAAATGTTGATTCGTTTGCGTGGATTACCGGCAGCAGCCATCAGTGGATTTCCTCTTTGGTTTACTCTTAGTGTTTTTGGAGTGCTCCTGACTACTCCTAACCATTTTCAATTTTAGGAGCTAGTTTTAGCGCTAAAATGCTTTGTGAAATACTCTTAGGCAAAATATTTAGGAGTGCTAAATTTAGGACCGACACGCCCATTTTTTCTAGGAGTTACTCCTAAATCAGCAGGTTAGGAGCTACTGCCTTATCTCAAACAGAAAGTCATGGTTAACACTTTCAGTTACTCTGCTCTGATGATGGCTCTGTATGGCGGGAGTTTCCTTTAACCATACCTCTGTCACATGATCCTTTAGTTACTTTTTGTGTTTAGTTGGATTGTCCGACACTGATAAGAAAAAAAGGTTAAATTTTATAATCTGGTCCGATACATTCAAAGTGGAGTGATATACACTGACTGACCCCTTAATTATGTACACCTTGCTTGTACTTGTTGGACCCCTTTTTGCCTTCAGAACTGCCTTAATTCTTGGTGGCATAGATTCAACAAGGTGTTATCGGATGCACATCCATGATGAGTATGTCCCGTTCCACCACAACCCAAAGGTGCTCTTTTGGTTGGATGGTGGCTGTGGAGGTTGCTGGATGACACTGAACTGATTCAAGCTTTGTGACCTGGTGCATTATCCTGCTGGAGATGGCCGTTGGAAGATGGAAACACTGTGGTCATGGTCAGCAAAGTATTGCAGAGCGTACCTAGAAAATATCCCCCACACCATTACACCAACCAACAACCTGAAGTGTTAATACATGTCAAGATGGATCCTTGCTTTTATGTTGTTTACACCAAATTCTGAGCTTACCACCTGAATGTGGAGCTGAAATGGAGACTCATCAGACCAGTAAACATTTCTGCAGTCTTCTATTGTCCAGTTTTGGTGAGACTGTGTGAATTGTAGCCTCAGTTTCCTGTTCTTAGCTGACAGAAGTGGCACCCAGTGTGGTCTTCTTGTGCTCCCAGCTTGGATGGATTGTGTGTTCAGAAATGGTATTCTGCATACCTTGGTTGCAACCTGTGCTTATTTGAGTTCCTGTTGCCTTTCTATGATCTACAACCAGTCTGTCCATTCTCCTCTGACATTACAAGACATTTTCATCCAGATGACTGCTGCATGCTGGATATTTTCTCTTCTTCATACCATTCTCTGAAAAGAGATGTTTGTGTGTGAAAATCCCAGTAGATTAGCAGTTTCGGAAATACTCCGACCAGCCCGTCTGGTACCAGCAACCACTTAAAAGTCCCTTTCTTCCTTGTTCTGGTGCTCAGTTTGAACTTCAGCAAGTTGTCTTGTCCATGTCTAGATGTACTGAGTTGCTGCTATGTGATTGGATAATTAGCTATTTGTGTTGTCAAGCAATTAAGCAGGTGATCCCTGAGTGTATAAGGCTTTTAAGTTACTGAGATTACAAAGTTACACCTTAAATTTCTTTAAAACTTCTGTAATTGTACTTCTTTGTTAATATATAAAATTTATAATTGATTTCAGGCCATTTTAATGCAAACATTTTGGATTCTTTGGGAGGTGTTGGGGTTCATATAATGGTTATTTGCAGCTTATTCATATTTTACATTCTTTTATTTATATTTAATCATTAAGAAAATAACTGCTAGTCTTACATAATTCAGTGAAGTCATAGCCACATTACAGCAACAGACAATCCTTACAACTGGACGAGGGAGACTCCTGTTTTCTTAGATGGATTACTGCAGATTGGTGGAGGAACACATTAAATATATTCGTTCCAGTGAGGATTACAGAGACTCATTTACTTTTTCCTGACAGCTCTGTCTTAAGGGCCTCTACTGCATTCTTAAGATGATGGCAGCATGACTTACACGTGGAGAGTCACTCATCCTGTTTAACTAGAGTTTGTTATGATTAGCATTTTAAACAAGTTGAAGTATTTTGTCCAGTAGCTGCCTTTTCTGCAGTGATGGGAGGAGTAGTTCTGCAGAGGAAGTAACTTCTTACAATTAACAGCCTCTCAGTATTCTGGTCCAAAAAACTGGGATGTTACCTGATGAGCCAAAGCAGTGCAGGGGGATTGTCTGTGACTTTATGAACCCATTGAATTAAAACTACCAGGCTGTTCTTTTCCCATCATACAGTCAGGGCGACCTCTTTGTTCTTTTTATTTTGTCACACACTTGTCTCTGACCCATCCGCCTCTGTGGTCCTCAGCATCAAAATGTCTGAGTCCAATCAACCCCTCAACCCTCCAGTTTTCCATCTGAGGGAAAATAAGGTCACATCAAACCCCTGATGAATTGGCTCTCCATGCTGCCTCTTTAAGCTTGGCTGCAGTGCAGATCTGCAGATTGAGTCAGGCAGCTGGATGGTCGGCGGAACAACTTATCCCCAGCTGTTCTGCTCTCTGGCTTGCATTCTCTTCAGGGACACCAGTTTCCTCACGTGCTGCAGCACACAAGCTCGTGTCAGCCTCTGTTCTTTATAAGTGGCAACAAGCCAATGGCCTCTAGAAATGCCACATGAGAGGAACAAGTAGGTCTGGCGAAGCTCTAAAGAGAATGTTAAATTCAGGTGTCACTCATTTTTGATTGTCTCTCAGAATGTGGCTAAAGATTTGAACATTGGAAAAGAAGCAGGAAAGAAAAAACTGATTAGAAATGCACAATGTGCAAACAGAAACAAGTAGCTGATTCATTAAAGGAAAGACTGGACCATGGCCTGGCCCTGGAGACACGGACATGGGATATTCATGGGTTATGATAAGATGTTTTCAGATCCTTTTTTATATTTATTTTTTAATAGACATAAATGGACAAATAAATGTCTGTTGAGTGAAGATTACATTATCCTGTCAACTGTAGCACAGTAATACAGTAATGCTATAAGATAAGAAGTGATGCACCCATCACTTGAATTTCCACTCTTGGATTAATAAAGCATCCATCCATCCATCCATCCATCCATCCATCCCAGTGCCAACTTTACAAATCCATGGGGGCAGTGCTTTGATCTGGGGTTGCTACAATTGGGCTACAAATATTTTGGGCAGTGGTCAGAGTCTCCCATCATCAACACAAGATCTTTGTAAAAGAAAAGCCCCAATGGATGGAAATAAATCTGGTGACATTGCAGAAGCTTATCAAAACAATGCTACAGGGAATGTGTGCTGAAACCAAAGCTGAAGGCGGTCCAGCAAAATATGAGTGTGCATGACCTCTTTTCTTTGGTCGCAACATTATTTTGGCCTGGCATGTTTCATGTAGTTTTGACTCTGGGACGAGATTCTTGAAATTCAGATTGATTTTAACAGTGTTTTTTTCTGCAGTGCACAACTGCTGTCAAGATGTTGTGTTTTACTGTTCTGGCCAAGAAAGTTGAGCCGCCCCCAATTCCTTTATATGTGTCTTTCAAGCAGCCTTGAGCAATATTTCTCAAGGCTTTCTGAAAACCTTTCAAATTCCTTTGGACATTGGCTGCTTTCTCACCCATTTTTAGTCCAGTCCTTGTACCTGAATATTTTCAGCAGAATGAATTTGTTTAAGTCACTTAACACTGAGCTATGAATCATTCAAGCATTAAAGAAGGGACACAACTCAAGAAGTTAGCCAATGTTGAGGTTTCACATTACAGACAACTTAATAAAACACTATTTTAAATGTTATCTTTTGGTACTTTATTTTTACCAGCAGTCTGTAGCAAAGACATATCATTAGTTCCCATTTCTCTAGTTGCTTCCATGAAATATTTCAAAGATAATGCATTTTGACAGGCAGCAAGTAATGTTTTTGCAGCAACGTGATGATTCAAAAAGCTATAAGATGAAAACTTGGCAGTGTGAGACAGTCAAGCCTAAAAAACTATCCCATATTAAATATTTATTTTAATCTATTTTATTCACGCGCTTTCTTTTTTCCAGGTCAATCTCGAGCCAACATGATCCCACTGAAGCAGCCACGCAGCACCAAAGCATCCAACGACACCTTGGCCTCAATTGACCTGGATGGTTCCATTGACCAGCCAGCACCCAAAGCCACACCTCCACCGCTACCCAAAAAAGCTGTTCCTCGCTCCAGCACCGAACCCAGCCTGGGAGGTAAAGAGCCCCTTCAGGGAGCCCTTAGACCTCGGGCAGAGGCTAAACCAGGGGGCACCAACTTGAGTGTGGCTAATCCTCTCTATGACTTAGACTCCACCTGGGAGACAGGGAGCCAGAGCTCCTCGCTCAGCTCTGAGCCTCATCGAGCCCATGACCATGAGAGTGGTGACTCTTTGGACAGACCATCAGTTAACACAGCTAGCAGCACAGGCCGCCTGACCAACAGTGCGTCCTCCCTGGTCCCCCAGCCTGCACCTGTTGCACCCAGTCCTGCCTCTGGCAGGGAGAGGAGGGTCTTCCCAAGCACAGAGTCCCTGGTCGGAAGGGGTCGAACTGCAGGCAGAGGGGCTGCTGGAGGAGGAGGCTCCAAACCACATCGACCTGCTCTGTACAGGGGGCTGGACAGTTGGGATGAGGTGGTGGGGAGGATCCGGGGGCTCCACACGGATACCCTGCAGAAGTTGGCATCAAAGTGCGAGGATCGTTTCATGGCTGGCCAGAAGGATCACGTGAGATTTGGAACTGACAGCTGGTCACACTTCAGGTTGACAACTGGTAGGCCGTGCTGTGAGGCAGGGGATGCTGTTTACTACACCGCCTCCTACGCCAAGGACCCCCTGGTCAACTACGCTATCAAGGTGAGATGTCTTTTTCTGATGTAGATCACAATAACGCTGATGGCTCTTTTCTTGAAGGACAAAATTAAGACTTAAACCGGCTGCTTCCATTCTCAGTGCCTTGTGTCCTGTTTACAGTAGGGATGCACCGATCCACTTATTTAGGGTTCTGATCCGATACTGATACTTGAAATTTGGGTATCTGCCGATACTTACAGATACCAACGTTTTATACGAGAAGGCAAGTAAATGCCTTTTAACCAGAACCCTGCCTGGTTTCATTCCTCGCCTCAACTCCAGAATTACAGGACAGGCCAGTAGGATGAGTTACCTGAACTTTGTACCGGAGGAAAACCTGGATTTTAAGTTAAATGTGGAGAATTATTGACCAAATTTGAAATTAAAGTTTAGTTTTCAATTTTTGCCTATTTTAGTGGCAATCTTTAGATTCTGATATTCAAGGAGTAAATTATCTTTTTTTTCTACTGCAGGAGATTATACTGACTGCGCAGGATTTTACACCTTTTATTTTTAGATTCCCATCGTTGGATCAGATAATGTGGAAATATTCTTTATTTATAAAATAAAGGATTTTACAAAGATCGATCTATGCTGGATTTTACAACATGCAGGATCTTGTAGGAGTAAATGTCAACATCAATAAGTTCGCTGAAACCCAAACCGCTGAAATGTTTCTGCAGTTACCTGCAGAGGAAGGTGGAGCAGAATTTGAGCCATATTTCTGCCTTCTGTCTGCACAGCAGTTGCATCAACCACATGCACATTCCCATCGTGTGCAACATGCATGTTCACATGGAAAGAAGGCAAGGATATTTATACTGTTGTCATAAAAATCTACACTGTAATGAGAATAAAAACTATGCAGAGGTCTCAGCGCAGACTGCGTCTCTTGTCCTGCTGCCACTTCTAAACTTCATAGAATATAACCGGCCGGTTTAGAACAAGATGGATTTTTTTACCCCAGTGAAACTCTTTCATTTGACTTTACAGATCAGTGGAAGGTAATTATGAACTGATCACTCTGATCGATCAGCTGCTGTGGGAAATCATTCCGCTATCAGAGACCTGAATACGCTGATAGCGGTAGATTATATTTCATAGATATAATTTCTGTAAGTGCACTCAGTAAAAACCTACAACAGAGACCCGAGTTAAAAGTTAGAACTGAAGGAAAGCGTTCATAGCGCTGACTTACGTGAGTTGACGAGTTGATATGTGGAAACTTTTGTTTCTCTGGTAGTTCTAGTTGTGTCAAGCAGCCCCCGCCCCCCTCCCTGTGGCCTCACTCTGCAGTCTGCATGCTGTGTTCATGTGCAGACCTCATGTCTGACAGCAGAATAGTCACCACCACAGAGCTTCTGGAGGCCCGATGTAAATTCAGACGTTGTCCTCGTGAAACTATTCAATTTTTGGCATTTTGAAGATAAGGTGCCGCGGCAACCAGCGGAATGTCACTTGGTATTGGGACACTTTTATGAATGACTAGGGGGAAAAAAAGAAAAGAATGGATCGGAATTCTGGATCGGACTCATTCATCCGATATCCGAGCTAATTAGGCAATATCGGAGCCGATATCCGATCCGGGTATCGGATCGGTGCATCTCAAGTTTATAGTACATGAAATTAACCGGAACTCATTACAGATTACTTATCCTGTCCAGTCAAATGGAGTAAAAATTTAGACAGGAAACTTATCAGATAATGTCATAAATTAATGATGTTTAAGCAAAGTTCTTTATATCGTATACTGAGTTTAATTCAATTTTATATTTAAATTTCTGAAAACTTGCTCAGCCCTGAAACCAATACCAAAACTAGCTTGTCTACTTGCATATCGAAGGCATGATTCCCCAAAAAAACTCCTTTTTAAACTTTATGAACCCGCTGGAGTCTTAAGGCCCGGTCACACTGCCTTTCACGGGCGTATCGCGGCTGAATTACGGGTAAAATTTTGCGATTTTTTTCTTGCCCCTGGTTGCCCGCGGTGGAAAATGTGCAAAATTGGCTAACCAGCTGTTTACCCGTGGTATGCCCGCGAAACAGACGCCG
>JBBBVU010000010.1:15374797-15391046 GCA_037177055.1 Atherinosoma microstoma
GGCTGGAGCGTGGGGAGGGTTGATTGACACCCTTCAAACTCTGAGCTAGGAGCTAACAAAGCCAACCCTGAGCTAACCCTGAGGTCTGTGGAAGTTTAACTGCAAATGAAGGTTAGACTGCAGGTTAGCTAACTAGTGGTGTTAGCTACAATGCGTCATCATGCACTTTTTTTATGTAAACCTGCTAATTTTGTGATCTTGTGATTTAAACAATCACTTTTGTAGATGGGGGAGGGAAGGGGGGAAACACACACCCACGCGCACTCAAAAAAAAGGGAATAAAAGCATTGTCGATCCTCTCTTTGATTTCGATGCTCGAGACCATAATGTAATTTCGATCGATTACAATAAAAAATCGAAATAGTGACACCCCTAGTATTAATGCTTCCACTTGGAGAAAGATGCTGCTGCTGTTCATGCATGGTCATTGTCAAAGTTTACCAGAGGACTTATATATATAGACTTATATATATAGAAACTTATCCACCATTAATATAATTTATTACTCCTGGTCATCTAATACCGTGACAAGCAATCAGTGGAAAAGGTGTATTATCATACGATTCTGCTTAACCAGAGAGTTCTGTTCCATATTATTTGCTTTAAACTTTGCAAAATCCAAATGGGAAATTGTACTCCATGCAAAATGGTGTTGTCTCCATTGATTTTCAGTCATTATTACTCTGTAATCCAAGTAATGATTCATGAGGAGTAAGTGTAGCTCACTTAATCATCAGTAATCAGTAGGGCTGGGACGATATGCTGTCCTCACGATTCAATTCTTTTACAATTTTCTGGGTGCCGATTCGATTTAAATTGCGATTCTTGTGATTCTTCAATATTGCTGATTTTTGTGATTTTTATGCCCCTTTCACACTAGCACCTAGTCAGCTCAGCCTCCCGGGAAAATGGTAATGGGAACACAAACAAATTGGGCGGTGTGGTGCTGGGCTGGGCTGAGTAGGTGCTATTGTGAAAGGGGCATTAGTCTCCTTTTTAAACCCCAGACCGTGTGAAAAAAATTGAATCATGAACAATATTTCCCCCCCAAAAAACTGCATATCACATGTGAGTCAGATTTATTCAGCAGGAATATATTTGAACCAGCTGAAAATGAAGCGTTTAAATTTGAAGAACACAATGCAGCAGCCAGACAATCATTCTGCTGGTATGATGCCGACAAGACGAGTAAAAAAAAGAAAAAAACATTTTTTTGAAAAATGTGTGAACATTGTTTTTTGGGAGGGGGTAGTTTTTTTGTTTTTGTTTTTGTTAATAAAAGAAAACTTTTATTATTTTTTTATCGATTTACAAAGCACTAATCGATTTAAAAATCATGAAACCAAAAAATTGCAATTATTTATATGAATCGATTTTTTTCACCCACCCCTAGTAATCAGCGATATGAGTCATTACTACAAAAGCTTGTACATAGATATTTTTTTGCATATTTAGTTGCTGGAAGTTGTCCAGAAACCAAAATCTCCTTCATTTATTCACATTATGAGTTTACAGGTTGTAATTTTTGTTCTCCTTAGACGTTTGCGACCACAGAGTTTAATTAAAAGTACAATTATTCAGAAACATTTCATTAATGGTTATTTTTCTGTTTATATTTCCAACTTGCTATTATGAGAGAAATGGAAAAAAATGGGCTAAAAAGGGCTTTTAATCACAACTTTCGGTTAACATTAGGGCTGGGCAAGTTGATGTATAATTAATGTGTAAATACCCTAATTAATTAACACTGAAAAATGTATTTTTAGGTACATTAACAGTTTTTTGTAAAGGCTGTTGTTCACTGGCTCTGATACACACTGACAAACCATGGGTCACAGGAAGGAGGGTACTGGCTTTGGATGCTCGTCATGACACATCTCAGCCACTTGGAACATTTAAGTGAACCAAGATCACATGATTCGGTGTTATGTCGAGGTCTGTTCCTCCTCCAGCTCTGGAACTCCACTCTGTTCACATACAGAAAGAAGTGTGCTCGCTGAAAACTTGTTGTGTGAAGACCACAGTGTTTCTGTTTTAATTTTAGGGTTCTAAGTTTTTAAAAAGCCATCAAAAATCTCACTTTCCTTCAAAATCTAAGTGATGTGACTATAATCCTGCTTTTTGATCAGATGTTGTTCCCTAAGGAAGACAGGTTTACAAATTCATACTGCTGACTTGTTACTTTTTAACAAATAAATCCTGAAAGTTTCATCCTTCTTAACCTAATGTATTTGATTTTATTACATAAATGTTTAATTAGAGATTTGTAAGAAATATTTTACTGCTGCCGTGTAAAGGGAATACTGCTGTTAAAAAGCAGCTTATTTGTTTAAAGTGTTTGTATGTGAGAATATGTGTTATTATTTCGACTTTTAGATCTGGAAATATTTATTTTATTCACTCATGTAAGCAGATATATCAGTTAGACAAATGTGATAATTATTTTTACATTGACACCACTCATACTAAAGATGTCCAACCCATAAGATTTTCAGTAATATATTTTGACTTCTGTCCCTCTGTTGATATTTTAGTAAACATTGTGACATTTTCAGAGACTGATCTCATCTCTGGCTCTGCTTCATTTCGTCATGACACAGAGATGTCTTCTCACTGCTGTGATCATTAACAGCATGAGCTGCTGTGCTGAGTTTTGAAAGTGTTTTCAAGTCATTTCTCACTTCACTGCTTTCTCTGCAAAAATAGTGGCAATCCGCTGCAGCACAATGTTGATGTTATTTCAAGTCTCCCATGTAGGTCACAAAGCAGTTTCTGTTGCTACTTGAATTTATTTTGTCCACTAAAATAAATCGCTGGCACTTGATATTAAACCATTCAAGGTTTAAAGGGATTACCGAAGCTTTGACAAGTGTGACAAATGTCATCTTTGTAATTTCAAAGTTAATGGTGCTGTAACCATATTACAGCATAATGCCGATCATTTTTCATCTAATGTCCTTGTTCTTTGTCTCGCTTTTCCAGATCTGTCGGAGCCACGTGAAGGAGACCCAGCAGCAGTTTTTCCACAGCCTGGCAGTGAGACAAAGCCTGCCTCTGCACTTCAACATCCAGCAAGACTGTGGACACTTCCTAGCTGATGTCCCCACCCGACTGCTTCCATGGGTAGAGGAAGAAGAGGATCAGGAGGAGAAAGAGGATAAGGAGGAAGAAAAATTAACAGAGACAGAGAAGAAGGTTGAGACAGACGCAAAAATGACAGACTCTAAAGCATCTGCCCCTAATGGTAAATTAGAGGAAACCCCAGCAGCAGGCAACATGAACATGGCGGGCTGCCTGAGGAGCCGAGTGGTGGTCATAACACGTGAGGTTCCTTTCCAGACTGTGGCTGATTTTGTTAGAGAAGGCACGAGCAGACACACTCACAACCCGGAGCTATACGAGCGCCAGGTCTGCCTCCTGCTGCTGCAGCTGTGCTCTGGCCTCGAGCACATGAAACCCTATCATGTGACCCACTGCGACCTGAGACTGGAGAATCTGCTGTTGGTCCAGTGCCAACCTGGCAACCCCTGGAATCTGGACATACTTGAGCCCAACAACAATAGCAACGGCGGTGGCGGCTCAGGTGCCACCGCGGCCAGCGCCGCCGCCAACGCCACCTGCCCCGCCCGCCTCATCATCAGCAACTTCTCACAAGCCAAACAGAAGAGCCACCTCATAGCTTCTGACCCCGGGACGCTGCGCGACCAGTCCAGGCTGGCGCCGGAGATCATCACCGCCACGCAGTACCGCAAGTGTGACGAATTCCAGACCGGGATTCTAATCTATGAAATGCTGCACCGACCCAACCCATTCGAGGAGACACCGGAGCTGAAGGAGCGGGAGTACACCTGGGCTGACCTGCCGCAGCTGCCCGTCAGGTCTCTGTACTCTCAGGGCCTGCAGCAGCTGGCCCGCTTACTGCTCACCGTCAATCCCTCGGAGAGGATCCGGATGTCTGAGGCCCGAGCTTGCCTGCAGTGCCTCCTCTGGGGCCCCCGGGAGGACTTGTTTCTGGCGCTTGGCTGCAGCAGCACAGGCCCCATGTCGGGGGCCACCGCCAGCCACCGTGAAGCCACCCTGCAGAACTGGCTGGACCTGAAGCGGACGCTGATGATGATCAAGTTTGCAGAACGCTCACTGGACACGGCCTGCAGCGTCAGCCTGGAGGACTGGCTGTGCTGCCAGTACCTGGCGTTCGCCACCACAGACACCCTGAGCCGGGTGGTCCACATCCTGCAGCAGCCGCAGCAACATCCCCCGCCTCACAACCAGAACCAGCCGGCGCAGGTGACGCCCAATCAAACCCAAACACATGTTACACACCCTCTCCATTTGGCTCAGTCACAGCCACTCTGAGTTTCTCTGCCTAACTGTTACCATGGCAACAGATCCAACCGCCCCTGTGTGGCTTCACCATCAGTGTGCACATCTCACACGCCATCAAGACTAGATTCAAGTGTTTAGCCAATGTCCGAGGGGGTATTTTAAGATTTAATGTTTCAACATAGTTCGGCAAGGCTGTAAAGCCTGTGTGAGTTTTTGTAGAGATGTGCATTAATATTCTATTTTTAAAAAGTTTTATTCAGTCATGGAAAGATGTGCCACAGTGAAAACTTTGAAAAGGAAACGTGAGATATTGGAGAGTTTATCCAAATTATTTAAAACCCCCTTTCTGTGATGTATTTTAACAACAATTTCTTCTTCAGATCTTGTGAGGACTAAAACAAAAAAATGAAGGGAGGGAAGCAGTTTGAAATGAAGGGAATTGGGAAAAACTGTGTTTCAAAAGTTTATTAAAAGACAAAATAATAAACAGACTGATGCAAAGGTGGACAAAGTGTTAACCAACAAAGCCCAAAGAAATCTGCCACAACCCCTCCACTAGAAGATACTTCAACAGGTTTTTAGCAGAAATATTTTTTCATTGCACAACAGCTGGACATGAGTAAAAGCAGGTATATTAAAGTAAGTAGTTAGCCCCAAAGTTTGCATAACTGAGACTTAGAAATTCATTTGCCAGGCTGGTGTTGAATTTATCTGCTTACATGTTGGATCTTTGCACCGTTCACACAGAGTTCTCTAAGTGTTGAAATTCCAGTTTTTCCCCGGCTGCTGTTTGGGTCTCTCATCTGAGTATGTGCAATTATTGTCTTTGTTTTATTTCTTCTGGGGGTAACGGCATAATGTTGTCTTTACTGAATCTTTTACTAATCTCTTTCTTAAGTTTTGTGGCACATAAATTGATTTTGTTTCAGTCCTGCAACTTTAGAAACCAGTGAAGAGAGTGGACTGCAAAAAGGTCTTCCTTGTCTATTGTGTCTTGTCAATTTGTTTTTGAAAGGGTTCTGCGTTACGGACGATATTTGCACATTCAGTCTGAGCAGTGGCATCTCCATGGATACTGGAGGACGTCCTGATGAGACTGAGGACAGAGATGACTGAGAAAAGTTCCTGTGAATCTGAGGATCTGGATCGGACTTGTTTTTGCAGACTGTTTAGGCTGAAACAGACATTTGGACCTTGCCTCATCCTCTTTGGACACACACACACACACATCTTCTAATTCAACCACTTATTTTCACCTTTAAACTCTTTGTGTTCAAGCCACCATTGAAGAGACTATATCTGCTCAACCACTGAGATTTGCTTCCCCTCCTTCCAGCTCCATCCCATGTTATCCAGCCAATCACGAAGCAGATCCTGCATCCACTCTGCCTGCTTGTCAGTCAACAGACTAATTCTGCTTTAATTAAACAAGCTCTGTTATTGATCAGCCTTCCAGCATGGAGTCAGTGCAAGGCAGCACAAGCACACAAACCTCAGCTTCCTCCATTTTCAGTTCAACTCTGCACTCCGAACGAAATTCTTTAAATATGCCTTGCTTTAAGTTACGTTGGTTTTTCCATATGCAAAAACAGCAGCAGATCAACTGATTGCTAAGGGAGATGTGTACTTTCTGGATCGGTGTCCTGTCTGTTTTACTGCAGATGTACAACTGAAATTTCATGGTCCAGAGTGAAAAAGAGATAAAGCAGGAGTGATTTTGTTTCTGTGTTATAAGTGTATCGAGGAATGTGTGTGGGACAGCACTGGTGGCTGACCTTGTATCCAGAGATTAAAGCCTTTATATAGTATAAATATATATACAACCTTTATCTATTTTAATCCACACTATTTTGTTGAGTACAGAGCACCTCTATTTCTGTCTAATCATTTATCATTAAAGTTTTACTTGACTTTCTTCCACCTCGCATGTTTTGGGGGAAGAAAAAGATGAGTAGTTGTCACTGTCCTGCAAAAAGGATCAATCGGAGAACTTAACACATTAACATTCAGAACAATGTACAGTGTTTTTACCCCCCATTGAAATGTACCCACCCGCTTAGGAGAAGAACCACTTTGGCCGAAGGATGACTTTTGAACGCAGCATTGAAAACTTGGCATTCATCAACCACACATACAAAGCAGGTGTTGCTTTTTTGTTGTTGTTGCATTGTTGATTGCCACTGAACCCTAAAGGTTGACGCTCTGTAAGGCTTTCTATAAATATGTGTACAGTTTGTCTCCTGGCCTGCCGCCACATATTGTTGATCAAGTTAACCAACTGTAACAGAACAATAAATATATGTTTTTATATATACACATTGTGTTTGTGTCTGCTGCAGCAGTATGCCTGATATCACCACCGCTGACACACACACACACACACACACACCGTCAGGACTGGTTGATAATGAGCCTTTCAGTTATTTACATTGGTCACACTAAAACTGGAAGCGTATTTATCTTTTCAGCAGTTTGAGATATAATCCAAAGATCCTCAATCTAAAAACCTTTGTGTGGATTTAAAGCATTAAAAAAAAACGAAATATATTTTTATTGAAGCTTTTGTTACACACTCTAA
Organism: Atherinosoma microstoma; assembly: GCA_037177055.1. Lineage (NCBI taxonomy): Eukaryota > Metazoa > Chordata > Actinopteri > Atheriniformes > Atherinidae > Atherinosoma > Atherinosoma microstoma. The sequence goes on from JBBBVU010000010.1 coordinate 15,381,702, forward strand.
AAGTCTAAAATATGCTCATATTGTTAAACATGTTTCACAAGCAGACTCAATGCCGATGGCTGCAGTTCCTATTTCCTGCCACCAGATGGAGACATCCAAAAGGCAAAGAAAAATACAGGCCACATTTATTATCCTGCTGACAATCACTATTTTTACCCCAATTTATCCTCTTATAATCCATTCATTTTGTGATGAAGATAGAGAAAGATGCTTTGTAGGTATTGGAAGAGAAATATAAAAGTAGACTAATTTTAATGTTAATTTGGAGGTTTGCTGTTTATGAAATTCCTGAGAGGTACGTGTTTCTTTTCATTTTGACTATGATGGTTTTCAGCTAATAAAAACTCTGATCTCAAGTGTTGGCCCACTTAAATGTATCCTCATGTACTATACAGCAGTGGTTCCCAACCTGGGTCCCCTTTGGGGGTCCCCAAGGTTTTGACCGTACAGAACCTGTGTGATTGTTAAAATTACAGCCATGTCCACACAGATATAAGTTGAGGTGTATCTGCTTAAGTTTTGTTTTATCATTTGGATGTTTTGTTCACATGGAACCAGTGTTTTGGGAGCCTGGAAACACTAACTTGTAAAACCAGGTCCCATTTAAACCTTAATCAAAAAGAAAAAGAAAAAAAGCTACCTAGTAGGCCACCTCTTGTGCATCTATTCAATTTTTGACCTTGTACTGTTTGGTTTAGTGATGTTAGTTAGTGGAGCAACAATAGTGGAGTAGTTTCTGTCTATCATGTTTTTTTTTAAAGTATATGTTAATCACCTTAGCTTTGGTTTCATCAAATTAAATGACTGGACAAGCATGCATCATTTGTGGCAAGAAACTAGCAAATGAAAGCATAAAGTGAAGTAAGAGTTCAGCATGGGGTGGGTGGGGGAGGTCCAAGGCTTTTTGGTAGTTGTATGAAAGGCTCCTCAAGGAAAATAAGATATGAACCACTACTGTACAATGTAGGCACTCAATAATTGGTCAGGGCTCCTTTTGCATGAATAACTGCGTCAATACACCGTGGCATGGAGGCAAGCAGCCTGTGGCACTGCTGAGATGTTATGGATGCCCAGGTTGTTTTGATAAAGACATTCAGCTCATTTGCATTGTCAGGATCTGGTGTCTCTCATCCACCTCTTTAACTGTGTTTATAGGTGAGTTTGCATGCCAGTCAAACACAGTGATACCATTGTCATTAAACCAGATATTTGTACTGCAGAGAAAAAGCATTAAGTGCTGCAAAATTTCATGGTAGAAAGCAATGATGACTTTAGACTTTATGAAACACCTTGGACCAATGACAGCAAAGGACATCCCTAAAATCATTACTGACTGGAAATTTCACACTGGGCCTCAGGTAACTCAGATTCTGTGCCTCTCCACTCTTCTCCCAGACTCGAGTTCTTTTTCTCCTTAGCCCAGGTAAGACACTTCTAGTATTTTAGGAGTGTCTGGACACAAGGGAATGTGACAGTTGTAGTCAATGACATGGAAACATCTGTGTGGTGGATCTTCAGACACAGGCTCCAGCTGCAGTACACTCCTTGTGAATCTTCCTCAAAATTCTTGAATTGGCTTTGCTTCCCAGTCAGGCTGCGGTTATCACTGCTGCTAATGCGCCTTTTCCCACCAAACTTTTTCCTTTCAATTCAACTCTCCATGGATATGCTTGGATACAGCACTCTGTGGACAGCCAGCTTCTTAAGCAATGACCTTTTGTGGCTTACCTTCCTTGTGGGTGTCAGTGACTGTCTCTGGGGCAAAGTCAGCAGGCTTCTCCATGATTGTGAATTTAATTACGGAAACAAAACTTTTCAATTATACTATTATTTATTTAGCTGCACATTTGGTCATTCAACTTTAAATGAAACAAACAAAAATATGAAATTTTCCCTTTAAGGCTGATATCACGCTCTTTTCTAACATAATGTGGTACTCAACTGCCTCATCCCTCTGATTTAACTGAAAATGATGAAAAGAACTTTATTTGTAACATAGGAAGAAGATGGAATTGGACCAAACTGCACTTCTGCTGGCTAAAAATAAAGTTCAATTCCCATTAGCGTGCAGTCTGTGTTTTTCCTTTCTTTACCTATACACACACCTCCAGCTGAGGATTCTCGCTCACTGTAGATGTAACAAGGATATCTGTTGTTCTCTCCAAAGTGTTTTGAAACCCTGAGCAAAATTCCCTACATCTCTAGGCGGTTATTCAAAAGTCTTTGTGGCATCACAGTGGATGCACTGATGCACTAGTCGGTTTATCACCTGTGTTATGGGTCACCGTTTGCTCAATAATTAATTGATTGTGGTGTATACAGAATCAACCAACCGTCACCAAATTGACATAATGTGAAGTCTCTGATATTAAGCTGAAACATTTAATCCTTTAGCAGGAATACTATTATGGAGGAATTGTGGCCCATTCTTCTCTACATTGTAGTTTTAGATTTTCAGGTTTACCTTTAGCATTTTAAAAAGGTTAAGATCTGTACTTGGGGTCATTCAACTGAAATCATTCACTTTTCACTCACCATAGACAGGTGTACCCCTGGGTTTTGCCCAAGGGCCACTGCTATTAATCATTACATACTCCCCCTTGCTCATATCTTTCATAAATATATCAAGCTTCCACCTCTACCTCTCCTCCAAACCTGATCTCCCCTTCATCCATTGTTGATTATCTCCATGAAGTAAAGTCCTGTCCCTTTCTGTTATTTAGGAAAAAAAATCAAATCAAAGAGTGACAAAAGAGAAATGTTACTTTCAGGAACTAAATCCACTTTAGCAAAACCCCACATCCATCCATCCATTCATCCATCCATCCATATTTATAAAGCACTTTTCATACAAAACAAATTGCAGTACAAAGTTCTATACATTAAAACAACAACAACAAGTCAGTTCACAAATCAACAAGTCGGACAAACACAAATGATTCCTTTCAGCTTTTTAGATAAAACTCATTCTTTTAAACTCTGTTACTCCCTGTGATCAATTAATTGCTCTGTATAAATGTCCTGTTTTAATTTTGCTATTTTAATTTATTGTATTCTATTCTGTTCCTGTGACCTTAGTGTCATGAAAGGTGCACAGTTATAGGCTCTATTGTATTCTGCTGCTGGGTTTCCTGTCGCATGACCCGATATCAGCCAGCCTCAGCTCTCAGGTGGCCTTTCATTTGACTCTAAAAACACTTTATTAGCCAAGTTGATGTAAACTTTGGTAATCAGGTCTATTCAATTTGCACAACTTAAATATAAAAAATAAGTTTGTGTGTGTTTTATTGAAATGTTGGATTAAATTAGTGTGCTGGGAAGTTTAGTTCTGCATTTAGAAGATGCGTTTTAATATGAGGCATCATCTTTGCGCTCTGTCCACCTCCACAGAATGCAATTTCCCACTGAATCATCCCTAATAGCTAAACCCTCAGAAGAAGAAAGGGGGATGATGAAGAGGAGGAGGAATGGGTTGGGTTGGGTTGGGTTGGGTTTGTTTTTCAGAGTTTATTTGGATCAGTCTGGGGATTAGGAGGGGTTGTAGAAGTCAGATGCTGAGGGGAGACTTTGCAAGTTTGAGGATGACTCTGACTCCGAAACATAAACATACACCTCCCATCCTGGTTTCCCCCGTGATCCCGTTGCGTAACACCAGCAGAAGCGTGTGTGTGTGTGTGTGTTTATGAAGCAGGTAGGCAGGTCCTCTTCAGCGCAGCTGCTTTGTGGAGCAGGAGGCGGTGGTCGTGTTGTGATTGAGCAGCCCGGCGGTGCAAGTTGCGCTGCAGGGGTGGGACTTTCCTCTTGCAGATCGTAAAGAGATGCTCCGCTCTGCAGCTTCCAGCAGCAGAAGCCGAAGCACACCTTTGAGTTAAGGCTGAACCCTCATTCTCTTCCGCCTCCAGCTGGCCGCGTTTGAGCGCTTCCGGATGCGCTGAAACAGCAGGACGCCGTTTCTCTCCTCATCCTCCTCCTCCTTCTCCCTTGGGGCAGATAAACCCGACCGCCACCGGAGTCATCGGATGGAGACAGGCACCTGAAGAAGGGAGCGGTGGAGCTGGTCTACCCCCTCCTCTTTCTCCTCCTCTTCTTCTTCCTCCTCCTCCTTCCTCCCTACTGCACCAAAAGAAAACTCCTGGTAAGAAAAAGCCGCTTGTTCAGGCCGTTTGGCTGCGCTCCTCTGAGCGCAACACGCATCACGGCGAGACTTTGCATGCGTCTCTCCTCACCCAGGCTTCTTTGTTGACATAGAGGGGATTAATTTAAAGCGTGAGGGGCTTTAGCGACGCTTCTGAATACAGCTCCTCTAACGGGATGGCAGGCTGTTCTGGCGCGGCATTTTCTTCTCTCGTTCCAGCCAAATACAGTATTGATTCGCTTGTGGAGCTGTGCAAGGAGCAGGTTGTTGGCTGTGGGAGTGGATTGATGCCTGTGGCTTCAGCTTTCAGAAGCTACAGGGCGAAAGAGGGGGGATAACAAAGGGGGAGCTAGGGGGAACTTGGCGTGGGTCTAAAGAGCAGCTGCCGTGTAAAATCACAACAGATCAGATAAAAGTCAAGTTTAGCAGACTCAAAACACATGCATGTGTGTCTTTAGTAGGTTTGACACACACACACACACATGCATGGTTAAAGGGGGTTTTCACCAGTGGTACCAAACCCTCAATTTGATCTTTTAACTGCACAACACAGAAGTTTGCCTGAGTAAAAATCCTCTCCTAATAACAGAAGAATGTAAGCTTGCATGCTCAGAGTCCTGATTGTAAACCCAATCAAATCAGTCTAATGTTCCCCTGTGCAAGCAGTATTTTATTTCTCTGAGGAGTTTTTTATATTGGAGAGAGGACTGATGGAGAATGAGCTGCAACAAGGGTGTCACACTGGAGCTGTTATCCTTTAGCTGCATATTTTGGTCAGTATCCAGGACATCAGTTTGTTCTTAATTTCTGCTTTTTATTTATTCGTACGAGCTGATCTGAAAAGATAACGTCACTCTTTGGCTTAAATTGCTGACAGCAAAGACATTATGCAACCTTCAACAAAAGGGGGGCTACATGTGGACTCCCTTCCAGGGTCAGTCACCCAACAGGCTGAGAATTGGTGCACAGTGAGGAAAATGATGCTCCTTGGGCTTTTCATTTAGCTTTCAACCCTCAGTAATTGTCTTTAATGATCACTTACACTAACAGAATGTCATAATGAGCCAAAATGCTCCATTCTGTTCAGCGTCAAAGGCTGACTGGTGTTTCCTGCAGTGACTGAATAGATGTCGGGGACTTTTGAAGTTGCTTCTGGTTCTCTTATCGCAGGCAATCTGGGAGACCAATTGAAGATTGTTACATCAGTGTATAGGAGCCGACTTACTGCCCTCAAAGCTGTGAGTTTAAAAGGATGAAGTGCATGCAGAATATAAAGGAGGACTGAGAACACCCACGCTACCGTTTGATATTTCACACTCAGACACTGGAAGAGGACAACTCAGTCTCTTTTTACTCCTCCCACTCACCCAGTATGATGTAATTAGTATAGGGGTGTAATGATACATGTATTTCTGTTCATTCATGTGAATGTAGAGTGATTATGTTAAATCAACATGTGATATTGTGTCATATTGTTCTCCGACTCCTGAATTGAACCGACTTGAAAACGTATTGTGGCAGAATTTGTGATAATTGCTTCCAATGAATTGATATATTGTATTGTGATCAAACTAGTGATTTACCGCCCTTGTAATTAGGTGTAAACACCTGCCTTGGTCACCAAAACTCAAATGTCACTTCTATAGTCTTCATCAGAGTTAGGTCTTATGAGTTTGGGATGTTTAATAGCTGCTCAAGTTTGTGTGTGCTTGACAGAGAGAATGAGTGTGGCTGGTCGAAATACGACCTGCTCAGAACTCAATTCCTCCACCAGCACTCACAATCATCTCCGTCATTCGTTTAACACCTACTCTCTCTCTCTCTCTCTCTCTCTCTCTCTCTCTCTCTCTCTCTCTCTCTCACACACACACAACCTCTTGTGTCCTTACTGAACTCATTGGAAGAAAAGTATTATTACATTAAGAGATCTAAGAGCACTTAGATGAACACTGGAGACATACAGCTCTGTGAGTCTACACCCCTAAAGCCCACTGCCATTATCAAAATGGGCTTTTCTAACATCCAGTGGGGTCTCGGGCCTTAATGTATCACGGCTAATATTTCCAGAATAGATCACGTAATGGATTGCCTTGTTTTATGGCGAATCCCTGCGACCAGAGCAGTTTGCTGCCATATGTAGCTACAGCTCACTCCTCAGAGATGCCCGGAGACGCAGCAGGCTGGAATGGGAATCGTAAAGTGAAGTATGAGAAGATCAATCACAGTTATGAGATTAAGACTAGAGAAGTTATCAGGCATTAAACAGTGATCTCAAAATATAAAACAGCGTGTGTTACTGATGCTTGCCTTGGAGCAGGAACACTTCTTAAAGATGGCTCTAACAGTGAATCAGGTCAGTATTCCATGCCATTTTGCAGTTATTCATGTATTTAATAAAAAGGGGGAGAACCGAGTTGCATTTTGAAGCTGAAAGGTAAAGATTCACATTCAAAGATGCTGAGACTTAGTATGAAAATATTAAGGTCCATATAACTTTGGCTCCGACTGCAATTATTGAATTGTAAATCAATAATACTGTACTCACAGCACTTCTCCAGGTTGAGAAATTTAGCCTTTCACCTACTTCCACATTACGAAAAGCCAAAGAAAATTGTTTCCCAAAACATTAAAGAAAGTCGAACAGAAATTTTTGAAGCACCATGCGCTTTCCCTGCCGTTTATTAGCTTGATTGTAAGGCTGTTAATCTCTTAAGTGGTAGGCTTTATTAGTTAGTGTGATGGAGGGCAATATTTCAAACTTAATTTATCTTTTCTGATTTTATAGCAGGACAACAGACTGAGGTGTCAAGATGACATAACAGTTTGAAAGTGATGGAAAAAAGACCATTCAGGTGTGGAAATAAATGGGCACTATTGTAATTTTATGAACCGTGCTGGGGCGCATCTGTGTATGTGTGAAACTATGATGAGGCTGACTCAGGAGACAAATAAATGATCGTGATTGGCTTATTTTACCAAAAGATCCACATCTGCGCAGTTGTCCTTGGAGAGTTTCATTCTCTTAGTTTCAATCCACCAGCATCTTCTCATGGACTCACTGCAAAACTCAAAGGTAGCTTCTTTTTGTCTTTGACGAACTGAGGAGACAAATCATTAATGCTCCATGTTTTTGGAGTAAAATCAAATACGTCCAGGAAGAGTTGCTGAAGTAGCTCTCAGATGCAAAATAACACCAGGCAATTCTCCATAAACTCTTCACTTAAACATGCTTTTTCTGCAGTTTATCACTGAATTGATTTGATTATTAATTTATTCATCCTAAAAACAATGCTAAAATCCCACCAAAGCGCTCGGAAATCCATTCTTTGCATTTGCTGCTGTGCACTGATCTTCCGTGACAGACATCTCCTGGTTCAATATCAATGAGGCTTCTAGCTAAACATGGAAGTAAAAATGCAAGAAGAGCAAATATTGGATGTGTCTGAATGATATAAATTCTACAGTATAATGCAACTTTGTGGTTGTATCAAGACATTTAGAGAAAAACCTACTGGAAATACGTTTTCATCTAACTAGGTATGTCAGGTGTATTTCACTCTCAAGTTGCTTAGGCAGTATGCGGATGAGGTTCATTATTCAAGTTTTTTTAAATTTTATTTATCAAAATTCCATGATTTTTGTTTTGAAAAAAACAAAACAGTTTCACTGTAGAAATCCGCTGTACAGAAAACTCTTACTCCTTTCTCTACATTTTCAGTGCAAGAGTTCCAAAGATGATGGAAACAAATCTCAGGGACAGAAAAGAAAACAGATTCATGCCCTGCCCTCCTGGACCCATTATTATGTCTGATTTAACTGTATCAAATGAACCTCTGGTGGTGCTCATAAAATGTCCTCAAACAGCTTCTATCAGCCTCTGACTTTTTCTTTTCTTCCATCAGCAACGTTTTAACTTCTGTCACCTCCCACCAGTAGATACTTTAATGGTTATTTAACTTCATATGAGAATCTACCGTATGGTCAGCATCACCAAACAGACATTACTCTGCTGAGTCACAATTACTGTTAATCAAAACATTTTAAAATGATTGCCCACTCCTGTAGCCCAGAGTGGAGCATCCTCTTTGAAAACTAGCTTGTGCGTCCAATAATGGCAATCAGAGTTTGAGGTGATTAATACCCAGCAGAGTTGTTTGACACATGACTGGATGCTGATTAAACACTATCCCTTTGCTCTTACAGTAAAACTCAACTCAACTTTATTTATAAAGCACTTTAACACAACGTTGGTTGAAAACAAAGTGCTGAACACATTATGGACATAAAATAAAGTGCAAAATAAAAACAGGAACAATAGCGGTAAAACGCTAAAACAATAAAACCCTTAAAAACGATAAAAAACCTCTAGAAAGAAATAAAACACAGAAAAACAACAAAATAAAAACCAAAAAGTCACATGATAATAGGTGTTAGCATGTCTTTTGGCCCCTGGGTAAAAAACTTAAGTCTGAGCATGTTAGCAATCTGATTTTGCCCTGCAAAGGTACCAATGTGGCCGGAGACTAATCAAGGATTTATCAGGGTAAACAGTGAAACACTGGAAACTGAAATGCGATTTTTAAGTGTTACTTGTGTTGCTTAGGCTAGAAAAATACTTGCTTTTAATTCTGCTTACGTGTGTTTATCAGAGCTGCCTGGCATATTTTGTTTGTGCACTTCCTCAGAAAATAAAACTACAACTGCAATAAGCAAACAACTTGTAAGGACAGCGCAGGGACCAGTTTCACAGGATATAAGATCACAGGCTCGACAGCATTAAAAAGGATGTAAAGTTTCAAAGACAAGATGGGATGTGCTTGGTTTAGGGGACTTAATGCCAATTTATGCTCCCTTTTGTAGGTAAATAGGTATGTCTTTTTCAAACGTTGTCATATGTCATCGCCCTCATAGCGTTCCCATGGTTAAGTCACTTCATCCACTAGTGGGAAGTGCTGAATGCAGACTTCACTTCCAAGTTTTGATGTCAGTTTCAGTCACCAGATGGTAGTGGTAATGCACCACTATGAAGTTGTTTGCAACCGCCCGACACGCCCGACACACTCACAGAGCCTTTCTTCAAAAGCTCCCGCCATCTCCATAGTTATTGTCCTTGGGTGTGTCTCATTTAAGGGACTGCGCACTACGAAGTGCGTAGCCTACGAAGGCTACGAGTGTGCTCCGTAGGCTGCGCACTTCGAAGCAGTGTATAC
>JBBBVU010000010.1:15399222-15409525 GCA_037177055.1 Atherinosoma microstoma
TTTGCAGATCATTGTATTCTGTTTTTATTTACGTTTAACACAACGTCCCAACTTCATTGGAATTGGGCTTTGTAGTTTCCACTGACTTCTTTAGAGACTTGAAATTTTTGTATCGGAATATTAATTCTTCACCCTGAAGCACAAGTAGTTGAGTGTTACATAAATTCATGGTTCTGCAGTTCTGCCATGTGTAAGGATTATTATCAACCTCATTATTTCAGATGCAACCCTAGTGGAGTTAAACAGACTTGGGAACAAGTCAAGAACAAAAACATATTTCAAAACGGTCAGGGACAAGGTTTTATTTCTTCATCTATCCCAAAAAACTCTTTGTCTCCTAAACTCTCCTCTCATTATTCGCACACCAAGGTTGACAGACTGGGCAGGACATTTTCCAAGACAACTGATTGGTCAGGAGGTGTTGCTTTCTACTCCTTGATCTCTTATCCAAAACATAACCTGCTCCGGACCAGGTTAGCTGTTCAGCGTCTGTTACCGGGGTAATATACCTCGGCTAGAAGTTAACCAGCATCATAGCACGGAAAGCCCTGGGTTAACCCCTAAGTTACCTCAATAAGAGAAAAACCAGATTCGTAGTACAAGTCTCTGTATGTGCAGTCATTGCTGCACCTGAGGCCACTGGATCCACTTGCAGATAAAAAAATGTTTGTCTGGAAGAATTTTGGCAACAAATGGCCACCATCAATTCACAATTCAGTCATTTCTTAATCATTTTTCTCCTTTTTCATGTTATTTATTTTGTTTTAATAATAGAAATCTGTCTATTTGTTTTCTGCTGCAATCCAAAAAGCCTGAAAACAACCAACAGAGGTAAAGGAAATGTTGCCAAAGCATTCCTCCAGTTTCCTGTGGAATTCATGAGAAGTTTTAGCTCATTTTTGATCTACCTGCAGCAGATAAACTCCATCATCTGCAACAATCAGAAAGCTGACAGTGTTATCCTGCTTAAATGTCCATGATAAAGACCAATATTGATTAGGGTAGATTTGATACATCCATCTGGCTCCCACACATTGACACTCACACTGAACAGCTCTCTTCTCTACTGTTTGTGTCTGTGCCTGTGGGCTTTAGTTGCTGTGTTGCAGGGATACTCAGTGATATCCAGGTTTAACAGTGGAGATACGTGTTTTACATTGGACAGCGACAATATGTAGCTGATCAGACCATCAGTGCATGCATACACATGCAGGTTTTTTAAGGGAGAGGAGACACACACAAACACACACATAATCAGTCAGGGCTGCCCCTTAAGGGCAAATATTACCAGGATACATGAACTTTTAACTTTGTCTTGCATCTTATTTAGAAGCTTCATCAAGATCAATATCTTACAACTTGTATTTTACTTTTGTTGTTAGACATGAAAGTCCCGAACTTTCTTTTTTTGTATATTTTCTTTCCAAAACCTCATCACTGTTTTAGAAAAAAAAATAGATTTCACAAGCTCCCACTGCATGGTTCACTTGCCACTGAACTGCCATCACAAGCTGTTTTGCGGGCAGGAAGAAATTAATTTCATCATGATAAAAAAAATGTCCAACATCTGTGCTGTGTGCATGGAAAACAGTCTTTTTAGGCTTTATGGGGAATAGTATCAGATGTCAAATCTGTGTAGAGAGTGCTGAGAACAAATCTAAATATGTGGGAGAATTGAGCTCATGTAGGCATGAAGAAGACACATCATTAGCATCTTATGTAAATGTCCCCCTTTCCCTTTGCAGGCATTTGGTAATTAACTGTCAGCTAAAGGGAAACCAAAGCTTAAAGGATAAAATGTAGTTTTGTATCATAAGAGGAGAGCCATCCATAGTGTCATTTAACCTGTGGAGAGCCCTGATAATCCGCCTGTGGCTACGGATTATGAGGGGTAGATTTGTGGGTATCAGGTGTAAGAACACAAGTCTCGATCAGGCTTAGCCAGGTGGTGGGTTTAACACAACCTCATTATAAGCTCTGAATAGATATGATCTACTAAATTGAGTTAAAGGGTAAGGTGTGAATTATTATCCATGCTCAGACTGGCAAGCTGGCAATTCTAGCAAATGTCAGATAGGCTGGCCTGCATAGTAGACCAGAAGACCGCCATTACAATATCAGAGCTCAGCAGAAAATGATTAAATCAAGGCAGAAAATGGCGATAAAGGAGAAAAGGTCAAAGAAAAAAAGAAAAGAAAATCCAGTGGTGTCTTAAATTGTTTTGACGCCTTCCTCTGCTAAGAATAAAGTTTTAACTTTGTTATCCTGTTTTTTGTTACAAGCTAAAGCCTGAACAAAGCCTTCCAATGCTATGACTGAGGAGTTCTGCTTTCAGGGTGCAGAAACCCCGGCAACCTCAATAAGATGAGGTCAGCATATGTTCTACATAAAATATTTGACTCCTTGCATGCACCGTGAAACGATGGAGTTGCAAGTTAGCATGAGCTAGGATGAGAAAATGGTATAACCAAGCGGCAAACTCCGGCGGAGAAACGTGGAAGTGCCAAAAGTTGCAGTTCCCCCCTCATCCACTAGGGGCTGGCTCCAAAAGGGAGTCAATCCCATGATAGACTCCTATGTTATAAAGGCCAACTTCACACTAGAAATAAACATGTTTACAGCCTGGTACAAAAAAACATTTTAGGTTTAATAGGTCAAGTTCACCTTCGTGACAACTGTGGGGGGAAGTGAATTTTTTTACAACTCATTTGTTTAGATGATATCTAATCTTGAAATTCATCATAATTAGGAGCATGTCCTTTTGATTGACAAGTGGCAGACATCCAGCAGCAAGGAGGCAGAGTAGCACAACCATGGTTTTTAGCCAACTAACAGCGCACCCAGGTTTAGCCCGCCTACCGTTAGCTGGTTAGCTCCCGTTAGCTTCGGGTTAGCTTGGTTAGCTTGTAGCTACAGGTGGCTCAGAGTTTGACGGGTGTCAATCATCTGTCCCCACACTCACAGCCCCCCTCTCAGCGACACATCGTTGCCCATTTTTGTATTTTCTTGTAGTGACGAGACTCGTGATGTTGCCAAGATGGTGACGGTGGGAACCTCCCAACGAGCCTCAATTCAGCACTTCAGAAACCTACAGGTCAAGTGACGGGGGGTCTGTCCATATATTTTACAGTCATTGGGTATAACCAAGGCCAAGCTAGCAGATGTGGCTCTCTTGGCTTTCTCTGTTGTCGAATGCAAGAACTGGGAGAGTTGAACAGAAAAGTTCTGATGTTGTGGAAACTATAGAGTGTAAATACATTACTATTCTGACAGTTCCACTCACACGTGACCTTATATGTAGCTTCCTCCTTTTGGGATTCACATTGAAGCTGAGAGTGGTCATGGTTGCAATTATCTTGAGTTCACAAAATTTGTTTAAAAGATTGTTTTATCTTGAAATATGCAGATGACTCTGTAATTGCAAGACTGCTTCAAGGGAATGAAAACAGTCATGGCCCTGTTGTTAACTGCTTTGTCAAGTGGTGTGGGGATTCACAGCTACAACTGATACACAAAAAACCAAAGACATGTCTGTTGACTTTAGGAAAATGCCAATGCGCCTGATTCAGTCGTTATAAAAAGACAAACTATCAAGAAAGTGCAGTCTTATAAATACCTTAGGACCATTTTTGACTGCAAACTGAATTTTAAACAAAATTGTGAAGCTCTATGCAAAAAGTGGCACCAGCATTTATTCTGCTTGGGGCAGTGGTCCCGCTTTCATGTTGAGGGAACAATGATGACAGTGTTTTATCGAATCTGTTTTCTCTTGTGTCATGGTCTGTCTTTCAAAGAGAGGAACTCACTCACCCAGATCATTAAATGGGCCAGTCGCTTGATTGAGGTGTCTCAGCTGAGTCTGAAGTCTCTGTATACCAGACAGATGCATCGACAAGCCAGCTCAATTTTAAATGATGACTCCCATCCCCTGGTGACTGAGTTCCAGCTCATGCCATCAGGTTGGAGATTTAGAGTCCTGAGGTTAAAGACCACACGCTACAGGAAAAGCTTTGTTCCTGTAGCGTGTCCTTGTTAAACAAGAGTTTTTGCACTTTCTAATCATTTATTGAAGTCAACCATTTATTATTATTTGTTTTTATTTATTACAGTTTGACTCGTTCTTTGTTCTGCTATCTTAGGTTTTGACCTATTGTGACAGAGTTTTTTATATTGGCAATTTATTCTTCTTATGGTTATTTATATTCAGGCCTTAGATGACTCACTTTTTGTGTTTGTGCATTTTGTATTGTCCGTCTGTGTATTTTATTGTGTTTATTTTTTGTACAATGGATTGCCTCTTTTATTTTTACTGCAAAACAAATCTCCCTTCAGATATTGATAAAGTTACCTTGACCTTGTTTTTACCAAAGTAAATTTTTCTCAATATCTTGAGGAATCTGTCCTTTTGTTTTCTTGAGATAACCGCCTACTGTAGCTGGTTATCACAACATAACAAGCTTTGTTTTTTTGAACATCACAAAATGATAAGCTCGAGGAGGTGAGCTCATACATGAGTTGTTAGACCCAAATTTAAATGGTATGTGTCACAATTGGTCAGAATTTATAACAGTTGAAGTAAGTTGAGGCACAGTTGAGGCATGCATGTGTTACTCAGTTTGCTTCTTGGCTATGGCTTTTCTGCAGTTTAACAAAGAAAATCCTCGATGATTCATCACAGTTTTTCAATAGAATGAAACCATTATCTCTTTTATCTTAAGTTGCGTCGTTATCTCAAAATAATGATGTAAAAAAAAAAGGAGTAAACATGGCTGCTTTCCGCTTCCATAGACTTAATCTCTTGGTCTAACATTATATAGCTAAATTTCCCCAATATTAGAAGTTTTAAACAATAAACAGGGTTGGGGTAAACAGGACAGGGTTGTGGGTGCTGGGGCCAGATTACCATATTTATAAATCCCCTGTCACAACATGCGGAAAAAGGCATTTTAATGGCCTTTTTAGTTTTTTCTCTTATTTTCCAGGACAAAAGCATTGAAATGCAACACAGAGAAGTTTTAAGGGGATAAATAAATGAGGGGGACTTTAAAATAATAAATATATTCATGAGTAATGTTGCCGATTCCACTGCTTGAAAAACCTGAAATTAATTAAACTACATTGAGGACTTAAACAGCTCACCAGTGCAAAATGAAAAAATGGCAGAAAGTGCCTGTATGGATGTTGATATTTTCGTGAGAACAGTTTTAATCACTATAAGAATGAGCTGCATGACAACATCACAGATGATAACCAACTATTGGTAGTTTTTACCTGCTATGTAATCCTGTAAATAACTAAAGTCCAAATTTTGGGCTCTGAAACTGGCCTTTTTTATTTAGTTAATTTTCATATATTTATTGATTCTTTCTAATGTAATTTTTGATTCTGAACTTTTAATCATGTGATTAAATCAGTGACATTTTAATCATGAACATGCGGCAAAAGGTATAAAGTATATGTCTCCTGCTCAGTTTTCCTTTCTCTGCCTGTCTCAAGTAACTCAATCAAAAATGTCTGCACATATATCAATCAATATGACGCCTTAAGGGGAGGGTTTGAAATGCAGTTGACTGGCTTCAGGCCAGTTACTGGCTTGTGAAAAGGCAAAAAGTATATCAAGTGAAACATTTTGTCCATATTGTCTACAATGCACAGTCAGAGTGGAAGGGGAAAAAAAATAGGTGAGCAGTCAAGGTCACCAGTAAAAACGTAGTCACTTGTCTTTATCAAGAGGGAATTCCTCTTGGAGAAAGTGCTGTTATTTGCAAATGGGCTATTCAGTGGACCAAAAAGGATGTGAAGTATGTCAACTGCGATAAAGCATCAAGAAGAAGAAGGAAGTGACATAAAGTATTTTTTGGGTAAGAGGAAAAACTAAGTCAACTGTGTGTGTTCAAAGAAGCTGAGGTCAAAACAGTAATGAAAAAATTGCCAAATGCCTCATGGACAGACATGGAGTAACGATCATAAGCATCGTGTAGCTCCATTGTTTACCGTTTACTTGCAGTGAAGGAACTGGCCGAAGTGGACATATTTCCTCTTTCTCTCCTGGCCAATCAATCATCGAACTGAGTCCCCCAAACTCTCCTGGTGTGAATGACCCCTAAATGTATTCTTGTTTAGAATTCCTATCCTTGCATGTTGTGGAACTAGGATAGGGACATACGTTTTGTGACTTGTATCTCCATATTTGTTACTTTGTACATATATGTTTTGTAACATACAAGTAAAGATTAATTTTGCAGGTCAGTAAATACAAATCAAGAAATACAAGTACTTTTGTTCCACATTTGACACACTACCCAGAACCAATCAGATTTCTCTAATCCCTAACCAGTCATGGAGAGAGGAGGGCGGAGCTCTTCTGTGTCTACAACCAAACTTCATATCATATAAAGCCCTGCTCAAACCCGTCTGCCCAAGCGTGACCGAGATATCTGAGGCAACTTCCCATAAATCGAGTGGGTTTATGGATAAACAAAGGTTTTTCTCTGGAGTTGGAAAGGCATGTCTCTGCTACAAACTAATTCCACTAAGGATTGTTAAACATGTAGTTAATTATTGCCTTTAGCTAGTAGAGTAGTGGTCCCTGGAGAAGTGGGTATACTCTCAATTTAATGCCCATTTTCTTTTAGAAAGTTGCCCATAAAAACACTGTTTTAGAAGCAGTGACACGTAGGACGTCTGTACTTAATTTACCCCCAAAATCCATAAATTTCTGATACATGATTTCAAGGTCACAAAATTTCATGTCAATGTGGGCCCCAGCAATAACAAAGGGCCGACTCACCATATCTGACATCTTCATCTGAAGTTGTACCTGCATCTTTGGCTGTAGGCGAAGAGGCATCATCTCCTTCCCTGTGGGCATCCTCCCTGATGGGGGTGGAGGATGGAGCGGGCGTGGGTGTTGGGCTAATGTTAAGAAAGTTGCTGGCTAACTGCACCGGTGTAGCATCGCTAACATTAGCTCAGATGCTAGTTGATGTACATTTGTGAGGACATTCGCCCCAACTCTGCCTCTGATTGACTCATCGATCCTCATGCCTAATTTAAAATTAACCAGTTTAACCAGTGAAGACAGTAAGTACTAGCCAGTAAGAGGAAGAGTGGGCTGGGTCATGTCTTCACTATCTTTGAGGAAAAAAGTGGACAATTAGGCTTGCAGATAAAAATGAACGGTGCACATCACAGGGGTTTAGAAGTGGGTATACCCAATGTTGAATGAAAAATAAGTGGGTGTACCTGCGTATACCCTGGACTACACCACTGCCTTCAGCTAGTAAAATTTACATCTCCATTCCATTTTCAGACGAAGGCTGGGAGAAGTTTGAGAAGTAAGTGAAATACTGATACTTTATAAAGTTTATTAATGATGGGATGCACCGTTAGAAATGAGCAGTGTTGTTCACACTGCTGTGTTTTTAGAAGGGATGATGGATGACAGCATTCTAAGTTATTGCAAATTTGAGGTGGTAAGCGGCCACATTGTCAAGCTTACACAGCTTAAACAAACAGTATCTACCTGTCATTATTTGAGGTCACGTTATTTGAATATGAAAACAAATAAAACTTTTGTCAGAAGTTTTAACTGTTTTGTTTTTTGGCACATTTCATTCACATATGGAAAATTAGTCCACAATTAAGTTTAAGAGGGAATACTTTTCCATTCGATGTGAAGTTTGGTTGTAGACACAGAAGAGCTCCGCCCTCCTCTCTCCGTGACTGGTTATGGATTTATTGAAATCTGATTGGTTCTGGAGGAGTGTGTCAAATGTGGAACAAAAGCACGTTTTCTTATTTTCTGATTTGTACTTGTATTTTATGACCTGCAGAATTTATCCGTATTTGAATGTTACAAAATGTGTACAAGTTACAAATATGGAGATACAAGTCACAAAACATATGTCGCTATCCTAGTTCCATAATTCTGCTGGTGAAGCCAACGCTGCCTCTTTTTTACTAAATCTGTCTGAGACATTGTCTTGCTTTCTTCCTTCTTCTTTCCTGCCCTGTTCTCGTCCCTGTCCTCCTCTTCCTCTTTTAAGCTCCAGTGGGACTGCATCTCCTCACACGTTACCTGAAGCTCAGGTGAGTCACGCTGTGCAGAGATATGGGGGCGTTTCAGAGCTTCCCTCTGTCACAGATTCTCCATGCTTAGCTGATGGCACATCAGAAGCCGTCAGTGGACCCTGCACTGCGTCAGCCACTTTAATTGGCCTGCATGATTGTGGTCTGCAAGGCGCTCAGTGGAACTGACACACACACACACACACCCTGCAGCCCTCCCTCAGCCTTTTTCTATATCATTAGTGTAATGCTCTCATTTCCCCCAAGCTGCTGAGATATGGGGAGATTCCAACAAGCAGGGAAGGAGGAGGGGAAGAATGAGTCACACACCAGCAACCATCTTGATTTATTTATTTTTCTTGTAGTTTTGCCAAGGAAGAGTGAGGCCCATTAAAACATTTTTCTTTGTGTCTTTAATAAAAAAAGACTTGCTGTAAATGAAATAAACCTGCACATAAAGTGGGATCATATAGCGTTACATGGACAGTAGAAGTAAGGCAGCTGATGTAGATCTATGTGTGGTCTAAGGCCGAAAATATACCTGCTTTTTAACTTTGTGTTTATGTTTGCAACTGGCTCTGCTGTGAGTGTATTTGTTGACATGTATATGATGTTTGTTATTCCACGCAGTAGAGAACTCAGACCAGATAGAGTTGCTGAATTTGAAGGATGTAAACAAAATGATAAACATTGTGATAATAGAGAAAGTTAGCATTTGGTTCATTTTAAAATCACAGCAGAATAAAACCAAAGCAGCGGTACAGTAGATGTATGTAAGGTCCCTAAGGGAGAATTCACATCAGGATAGTCCAAGGAACTTGGTTTGATTGGACGATGAATTCTGAAAAATTTTGCACCTTCCTTTGGTTTGGTTGAATTTGGTTTGCTTCCACATTGCATTTTATGGCGCAGTCACACTGGTGCTGTTTGGCTCGCTTTAAATGTACCCTGGTCCCCTTCCACAGATAATACAGTCTGTTTGGAGCAGTGTGAACACGCATTCGCTCTCTGTCACCAGAGTTCAATATGGACCAAAGTCTGGTCTGATTGAAAACCAGGGTCTCGGATAACTTGCAAGTGAACCCTGGTGCGGTTGACCTGTGATTTTGACCTGATCCGCACGGAACCCTCTCCACGGTTCGGTACGCGCGTGATCCGCGGATTTGAAAAAAAAAAAAAGTTCCACTGCACCTGGTCAGTCTAAAAAACAACTCAGTGTAAACAAACAATCATGGTCGGCTGACTGCTCCCTACTATGTGTATTGTAGTTGAGTCGGTAAACCGCACACACGACCAGATTCAACTCGGAAAAATTAAAACACAATTGAAATTCTGCGACAGTTGTGCGTGGTCTGTTTGTGTCCTCACACACTAACAGATTTCTGTGCCAACTTGTCATGCCGACAACGCACAACTGGAAATTGAAGGGGAAATCTGGCAAAAAAGTTGTGTTGCGTGTCCCCAGCTTAAAAGCCGGAGAATCGTAACTGGGAAACGTGGGGAACACGTCGGGCATGGCCACTCATTTGAAACATTTCTTTCTTTTTTTTAATGATGTGAACATAAGCTAGTTTTTATTTCTCTCTCCATGTTCACAGTAAGAAGCAATGATACCTTAAATTAAATTTTAAGTTGTTTTTCATGCCCAATATTGCACCTTAATTTGTTTTTATATAAGTCTTGAATTGAATGCTTTAATAGGCAAAAAATACTTGAATAAATAAATGGAGAGTTAAATTTGTCTTGTCCTTTTTTTTCTTTTGGATCCGATCCGTGACTCAAAATGCATGATCTGATCCGAACTGTGAGTTCAGTAATCCGTTGCACCTCTAGTTTGCAGTGTGAAAGCACACAGACCATCCAGTGAACTAGCTTTGATACTAAAGCTGTTTCAGTCTTAGTATCAAAGCAGTACAACAGGTCCTTTAATGCAAGTTTAGACTTCAAAGGAAAGCATTGCTGGATGTGTGAAAAAGTTGAAAGGACCACTTTGTGGATCAGGTAAGAGCAACATCTTGTTGCTGTAAAGCAGGGGTGTTCAGCTCCCAGCTGCATGTTTCCCTGCTCCAACACACCTGCTTCAAATTACAAAGCCCAATTCCAATGAAGTTGGGATGTTGTGTTAAACGTAAATAAAAACAGAAAACAATGATCTTCAAATCCTTTTCAACCTATATTCAATTGAATACACTACAAAGACAAGATATTTAATGTTCAAACTGGTAAACTTTGT
>JBBBVU010000010.1:15411282-15427033 GCA_037177055.1 Atherinosoma microstoma
CTATTTTCCTGGCTGCTGTAACACCAAAATTTCCCCGTCGTGGGACGAATAAAGGTTTATCTTATCTTATCTTATCTCTTATGTTAACTCCTTTTTTCACACTGTCTGGAGCGTGCTGTTTCTGAGTGCAGAACATGGAATATGCACTTCCACTGCCCAATCCCTCTCTCCACTACACTTCTTGTACTTTTATGTGTCCTGTGACGAGACGAGATCATTAACCGTGTTCTTTAAGGATGAGAAACCAGCAGCGTAAGGGATATCCCTTATCCCCAATCAGGTGACGGCCAGGTGGTAGCTACAATGTGCTTCTCAACAGCTGCTTCAGGCCACTTGGGTACCACATCCAAGATGCAGTAGTCTGCATCAAAAACTACTTGTGTGGTGATACTGTGGTACCTTTTCCTACTAACATAAATGTTCTCGTCCACAATTGGAGCAATAATCTTAATATGAGTGCCGTCGATTGCACATACTACTCCAGCGAAGCCAGTTTGCTTTTGTTGAATTACCCAGGGTGTAGTTGGGAAGTCAATGAAACGCATGACCAGTTGAAGTGCAGTAAGGGCCATTATTATTTCCATAACAATTCTGGTAATTAATTGTCTGATGTCCTAAATCATTAGTGTTGCACTGTAGCGAGATATGGAAGCATTGTGATGATTTTTAATTCTGGCGTAAAAGCTCTACTACATGTGGTTACTGGTGAGATGACGTCCCTTGTTAAGTGGGTAACATAAGTTATACCCGCTCTGTCCAAACGATACCATATGATCAGCTGCTCGTCGTCAAACAAGTTAAAAATGTCTGACCGCTCCCGGAACGTCGTTCACATCTTTCTCGGCTCAGTGCCATCCTCTATACCAGTGCTATTCAACATGGTCCAAAAAGGACTGCTATCCAGCAGGCTTTCAATGTCTGTCTGTCTGCTCTAACTCACCTGTCTCAGACTGAATTAATCCATCAGCCTAATAATAAGTCCTGTACATTAACTCATTAATTTGAGTCAGGTGTGTTAGAGCAGACAGACATTGACAACCCACTGGAATGCGGCCTTTGTGGCACCGTGCTGAAAAGCCCTGCTCCAGAAGCAACTCCTAACCACTTAGGGGACCTCTGGAGGTCTCTTAAATATTTGGAGGAGTAGGAGTGATTCTAAGACTTGAGAAAGTTGATAAATAGCTTTTATTCTTAAGTTTGAGAGTAGGACTAAATTCAGAAATTTCTCAGCACTTAGGACTAAAATTCCCCTTTAAGACACTTGATAAATACAGCCCCAGGTTTACATTTAATTCTATGTGCTTGACAGTGTCCTAAAGTAACCAGTCCCTTTTGAAACACAGATTGATTGAATCTGAATCTGAGCTTGTTTTAAATTTAACTCCAACTGGCTTTAAGATAAAGACACTCAGCCGTCCCTGAGCAAATTTCCTCCAGTGATCAAACTTCCCCCATCAGTTGTTAAGTACAGTCACAGAACTCCTGTAGATTAAGTGAAAGTGTGTTAGAGTCACCGTAAAGATTTGTTACTTGTGTGTTTCAATTCAGTGGTGCGAAACCCACCAAGCTGGGAGGTGGGAATCTACCTGGTGGGCTTCCTTGTGCTGCTGGGTGCTGCTGGGCTTAACATCTGGAAATTGTGGAAATCTGGTACTTTCCCTGCCCCGTCACCATTCCCCAACTTTGACTATCGATATCTGCAAGAAAAGTATGGAACCTCCTTCTCAGAAGTCAGACAAAAGGTACATTTACACCTACAGAAATGTGAAATATCATTTGCTGGTGTGCAGTTGTTTAGCTGAGTGATCCTTTACTTTTAGAAGTATCGAAGATTAAAATACTTATCATACTTTTTTCTTTTTTTGTTTGGTCAAAAAGGCTTAGTATAACAAAAAAGAAGGGTAAAAGACCCAAAATGGCTAACTTTAAGGCAACAATTTCTTAAATTAAAGTCAATCTCTCTCTCTTTTTTACCCTCCTTGAAGAGAGTGGCAGCCAACAACCACCGGCGCACCTCCACCACCTCCAGCCGTAAGCCCAGTCTGGCCCTTGGCGACACCCCAGATGGCTTCAGAGACCTGGGCCACCTGGAACTGATGAGCAGGGAGCTGGACCCAACTGGCATGGCTCAGCTCAACCGATCCATCTCCACCGACTCACTCAGCTCCATCTCTTCCATCGCCAACAACTTTGGCCACGACTTTACGGTCGGCCAGCTGGAGGTGACCCTGGAGTTTGAGCCGTCTCGGCAGCTGGGCCAAAGGGCGGGGATGCTCAACATCACCCTGCACCAGGGCAAAGACCTGCTGGAGAGGGAGGAAGGGGACTTCCCTGGCTGCTTCATCAGAGTCTCACTCGGACCAGAAGAGCTTAATGTGGGAATCACAAGGGTATGGAAGCTTTTTTTTCTCATAAGGACCTTACGTGATCCCTATAACAGAAAAAAAATGTATGTGGTCCTTCCCAGCATGTGTTGTCTGTCTAACTTTTATGCAGTTTTCTTGTCCATAAAACCTCTTGAGGTAAGTACGTATAAATGGGTCCTCGGTTTACATGCAAGCATGCTAGTGACAACATAAATGGGTCTGCATGAAATGTACATATTGCGATACAAATGTCTATTGATTCCATATTATTCCACCAATCATGTGGATATGGTGGTCCTAGAAACCAAATAATGAACTTAATAGAAAAACAAGAAAATAGTGCTGATGAAAAAAAAAAAAACAGATACAGGACTCAAGATGTGTAGGTGATAAGTTTTGCAAATGCTTTTCGAGAAAAGACAGGTCTCGGGTCTATATACCTGGACTGTCCACCGGATGCCAATCCTCTGCGAGCTTCTGGAGGTTGAACCAATCATTGCCTGGTACCTGCATGCTACAGTTTGTACAGGTGAATCAAGCAGTTTCAAACTATTTTTGTCATAACACGAGGTTGTAGAAAACAAGCAACGTGATCCATGTTGGATCCAGAGACTTGCTCATTGTTGGACTTAGAAAGTTTTTCTTCTGTTTTTTTCTACACTGCTGAGATAATAGTCATCTGTTGTTGGGCGTGAAGCTGATGAAGAAATCATTTAAAGAAATACCACTGACAGCCACTAGATACTGCCTCCAGTCAACTTCGTTCTTTAAATTCTGAGTCTTTACTGTCATTAGCGAGATTCACTTGCTATGATCAATGTGCTGGTGGTCCATCTTAAAATGATTCCATCATTCAATAGATATTAGTCAATAAAAATACACTGCCGGCTCCGGCACTTCAAGCTCCAACTTGTGAAAATATGGTCCCTTCCTGCAAGCGATGGAGCCAGACTTTTATACATGAGAGGGCCAGAGAGTGGGCATGACTCTATTAGGGGGGTCCTATACCAAGAAAGGAAATGATTGCGTTCCTCTTTCTAACACAGATACATAACTATGATTACTGTGGTCACATTAGAGAGACAGAACAAATAAAACATCTTTAGGCTAATAATCTGGATCACTAAGTGGCAACATGTTGGGAGCTGTCGGAGCTGCCAACACGGTGACCAGTGTTAGAGTTATACTGTAGCTTTCAACAGGTTTCTTCACATCTCAAACAATGGAAATCCCCAGGGTAGTGTGCACGGAACAGATTTGTGCACAAATAAAATGACTGATGGCAGAACTTCACATTTTGTTTCATGCTTGTCAGTATTTGCAGCATTAGATATGCTAATCATTCTTTATCACTTTCACAGGACCTCAAAATTTTGTTGCCTCTGGGAAAGCTCTGGTCTCCTTTGGGGAACATTTTCCTTCATAATTTGAAAACTGATGTTTATCTTATTAGGCTTTTTAGTTTAGTGTTTTCAACTTGCTGATTAGCACTGAGTACAGCAGAGGCTGATGGGAATTCATTTTCCAGGTATTTGGCCACCAGTAAAAATTGTGGACAAAAAAATATTTCTAACTGAAGGATGAAAAGTTATTGCAGTTCATCCTGAAGGGGACATGACTTTCTAAAACCTATTTTAAGGCAATACATTAAAATGTTGCAGCTTAGATTAAAGGATCCTAAAGAACAACACTCTATCCAGAGTGTAAAAGAAAAAAACAAGTTAAAGACGTAACTTTCAGACAGTGATATCTATAATGTGCATGTCTGGAACCGTCGCTGCCCAGAAGTGTCCCAAGGCTCAGAAACCCCACTATACAACTGGGATGCCACGCCAAGTTTCGCTTCACGCATCATGTCACACACTAGCAAGCGGATATAAACACACTGGCCATTTTGAAGTGCACTGTGGCTGATTCAGCAAAGAAGCACAAGAGATTATCGGATGAAGAGACAGAAAAAAAAGGGAGAAAGAGACAGGGCAGTTGTAGCTCAGGAGGAAGAGCAGTCATCTGTGTACCGGAAAGTTGGTGGATCGATTCCAGGCTTCCCCAGACTAGATGTTGAAGTGTCCTCTAATTGCCGTGGTCAAAATATTAGAAGTTATGCAGACTTGCAGCATTCATTTTCCAGTCTGGTGGAGATAGTAGAGGTGCAATGAGGTGATGCATTAAAAAAAAGAAGTTCCAGTTAAATCTTAAATGGTGGAAAACAGAAAGGAAATGAAAGTGGAGAAACATTTCTTCTAGCTTCATCAGTCATCGGGAGGTTATTCAATCATTGTGATAGGCCTATTGACAAGCTGTTGAAATATTTAAATGGACAGACTGATGGTTTCATCCCTTGAGCACACCTGCTAATACAACTAATCTGAGATCTTTAAATTGATTGTTTCAAACTCAAATTTTCCGAAAAAGAGAATTATTATGTTTAAACAGCGATAAAAATTAGGATAAATGATATGTGATTATCTACAAACCAGTCAAGGCCTACATACATGATCAAACATAATCATACTTAATGTTATCTAATGTTTTCCCCCCAGTTTTTCAGACATAATCATTTCAAAATGTTGGGGTTCTTGTTAGCTTGTAATATACTGTTTGAAAAGTGCCTTGAGTACAAACAGATAAAAGATACAAGTGAAGGTTCAAATGAAAGCCTTGCTCAAATGGCTGATTAGAAGTTAAGACATGATGAGAGAAAGAACCAAAGAAGAAAGTGGCTCCTGACAACAAGGAAGCTTAAACTCTCTTGCTCAGTAGAAACATGGTTGAGATCTAATCCGTCCCGCGGGGTGAGAAGCTTGATTGTGCAGCCTGACGAGCTGCTTGTTTCCTGTCCGCCAGATGAGTTCATTTCATTAGCTTGAGTGGCCAGCTGGTTCCCTGGGAGCCAGAGTCAAGGATGTTGATTTCACATCACTTTACTGTCACGAGGAGCAGATGAGATTGTCTCACGTTCTGTCAGTTTGTAACTTGTCACCTGATCTGTTGATAACAGTAATGACGAGGATGATTGTGGCATTGTACACTTTTTTAACACGAAATTCTTGACGGTCCTCATGATGTGAGGTGATAAATTACACATTCTTTCATTTTAAAAGGAAGATTGCTGATTCAAGTCGCATCATAAAGAAGAGTTTAGATGAGATTATTCAGCTTTGACAGACTATAAACTGGTTTGCTCCATGATCCTGCTTCTCATAATTTAATTAGCCAGATTAGTTAAAAAAAATGTTCTCACATATACTGTATCTCAGTTACTAGCAAAAAAAATAGACTACATTATGATTTATATTACAACATACACAGATCAGCTAGAATGTGGATTTTTCTTGGTTCTTTTATTTTAAAAAATCTGATTTAAAAGAAAAAAATACAACTAAATAACTTGTGTTTTGTACAACTAAATAATTTAACCAGTGTCAAAGCCTGGTCTGCATTGCTGGCAGTAAGTTGAATCTGTTTCCAGTGAGGGTTGGGTCCTGGCAGGACTGCCCTTTTTTGCTGATTCTGTTCATATCTTTTATGGACCAAATTTCTAAGCGCAGTCAGGGTGTTGAGGGGTTTTGGTTTAGTGGACTCAGGATTAGGATGATGTAATCCTATTTGCTTCATCGATCTTCAACTGCCACTGGAACAGCTGGAATGAGGATCAGCACCTCCAAATATGTGACCATGATCCATTGCCGGAAAAGGATGGAGGGCCCTCTACAGGTTGGGAATCAGATCCTGCCCTAAGTGAAGGAGTTCAAGTATCTCAAGGTCTTGTTCACAAGTGTGGGAAGAATGGAGTGGGGGATCGACAGGCAGATTGGTGCAGTGTCCAAAGTGATGCGATTTACCAGTCAGTCTACGTTCCTACCTTCACCTATAGTCATGAGCTGTGGATAGTGACCAGATGAACGAGATTGTGGCTACGAGTGGCAAAAATGATTTTCCTCTGCATGGTATCTGGGCTCTCCCTTTAGTCCTATATACACCAAGGGGCCTGGTTTGGGACGGGACAGTTTGGTGCAGTTAGGTATGGTAAACTCTGTTGCATTTCAACAACCAACCTCTTACTTGGTGGGCGGTATAAGCCGGATAGCTACGTAATGGTGTGATGTCATAACGGTGCAATACCTTTCTTGAATTATAATGAAGAGTGGGACACAGAAACAAGGATTAAAATGGCAGACATCCAGTGGTTTGTGTTTTTATTCTTGACATGTGGCTTTAAACAACAAAAAATCCTGGGTATATTTAAGCATAGCACGGCTCTTGCTTTGTTCTTAATGCTGAGTTGCACATTCTTTCAACCTTTCAATGGATTGTGTTTCAAAACAGTGTGTCAAGTTGTACCCTTTAGTGTCGGTTGGTAAGAATGGGACTCTAACAGAAGGGGGCTTAAAAAGTAGGATGGTTTGGATAATCCTACTTTTCTGGCACCCTTCCCACAGTTTTTCCAATAGAAGTGCAAAAAAATGTGTATTCTCCCATCCGGTCCTGAACTGAACCCATCGTTGGAAATGAGGCTTTAGAGATAAGGGGAGAAACTGTCATCTGGGAGGGGCTCAGACTAGAGCCGCTGCTCCTCTGCATCAAGAGTCGCCAAATGAGGCGGTTCAGGCGTCTGGTTAGGGTGCCTCCTGGATGCCTTCTGGGCACGTTCCATCGATAAGAGATCCTGGGGAAGACCCAGGACACGCTGAAGGGACTCTGTGTCTCAGCTGTCCTGGGAACAGTTCAAGATTTAGTTAACTGCAACCTCAGCTGAAATAACAACATAGGTCTCACAGTCATGAATTATTTAACAAAAACTAAGCCAAAATGTACATCTTTTAAAAAGTGAAGTATCCCTCATGACCTCATGCTTGTAGAACCACCTTTAGCAGCAATAACTTGAACTGATTGTTTTCTGTGCAAAGTCATCAGTCTGTCAAATCATTGTGGAGGAATCTTGGCTGACTCGTCTTTACAATGTTGCTTCAGGTCCTTAAGGTTTCTGGTCATTTGTCTATGCGCTGCTCTCAGGCTGAAGTCTGGACTTTAACTGGACCACTACAGCCCTCTGAATTTTTTCTATTTTCAGCCATTCTGTTGTAAAGTTGCTGCTATGCTTGAAATCATTGCCTTGTCTGACCTTGTGTTGTCTTCTGGAAGGATTGGCAGCCATCTTAAATCTTTTCCACTTGTGAATTGGTCTTGTTTCTCACTGTAAAATAATGACAGAAAATAATGGACACCTGAATGCTCCTCACCAGCAAGCTGCCAAAACATCTGCTTTTATACATGTGCTCACACTTGCTGATGTTCAGTCAATCAAGTACATTTAATTGGCAGCAGCTGGCTGCTTCTTACCCGGCAATAAGGGTTTTCATTATGAAACATGACATGTGTCTTATTAATCTGAAGTCATTTTTGCCTCAATTTATAGATTCATTAATGAGGACTTTGTCCTGATAGGCGAAACCTTTGAAATATAAAGGGGGGTGTAATGTCTATTCACAAACCTGGAGGTAACGTTCAAAAGCTTCTAATTTTAATAGAAAAGGACTGTTCTGACAAGGAAAGTAAAAGGCCACATTCCTCCATCTGCTACACCTGTCACTTGCCTTCTGCTCTTAGCTCAACGTTGCCAGAAAACACTTGAAGTCCTGCCTGGCTGTGAGTCATCGCTCTGCTGTGTGGCTCTGCTTCTGCACAGTTTTTTGGTTGACGTTGCTGACACACAGGCTCATCTGTTCAACCACTTTTACTTGCCGTTTGAATGTATCCGGGCCTGGTTTAGTAATAATGTAAATGCTGACATCAGCTCCACTCAGCTCTGATGGTCAAACAGCTTCTCTCTCCTCCTTTCTCTGGGTTATTTTCTTCTCCAGCGTCTCTTTGCTGTCACTGCTTTTGTTTCCCCCAATCAGCCCTCTTCCTCCTCCCCCTCCTCGTCCTCAACCGTTGCCTGTCTTTTTCTTTTACTCCTTTTTGTCTCATCTCGTTTTCCCTCCATTTATTTTCTGTCACTGCAACTTGCTTTTGTTTGACTTGTAATAATTTCTCTCTGTCTGCTCTGGCTCACGCTCGCACGTATCCATGCATGCCTCTTTTTCTTTTTATTTCCTCGTTTATTGCCCCACACACATCGCCACTGTTATCTCCCGAGAGATAAGCCCAAGGCTTCAGACAGACAGTCTCATATTGTATATGGAGAAAAGGCTGGCAGAGCGGTTCTGCCTGCCCTGGATATTTCATATGGTCATGTGGATTTTCCACACAAACAGCAACACTGCAGCCTTTTATGGATTCTGCAGGTGTTGAGGTTTTGATTGTGCACAGTCCAAGGTCATCCACACAAGCTGATTTGTAGACCCTGTGCTTTGAATTCTCAACTCATGAGTTATTGTTTTACTATTTTTTGATTGCAGCAGAAGAATTGAAAACTCTCAAAGTGACCTTGTTTGTTTCAGATATATATTTAATTATCATTATATTTCAGATGCAGGTGTGAAAAGGAGCTTTAAATAATCATCTTCACTTTACTAGTTGCCTGGTAACTTGAGGTTTGCCTTGGTTTCCCATTTGTGAATCATGATCTAAAAGCTGAAGCATTACAAATGTAGCTTTGGCAATACTGTCTGCCACTAATAAGTAGTAACTGTGAGCTCTGCTGATCAGGCCCAAGTGCCCTCAGACAGTGTTCACGAGAAGGATACATTGCAATTTTCAAGCTTAATATACCTGGTTTTGTGGCAGGTAGAAAAAAATCACTTTGTAATTTCATAGCCGGCAGAACAAACGGCTCATGTTGCTTCTAATGAAGGCACATGTAAAGCATTTTGTAAAAGAGTGATGGACTGGGTTCATCTGGAGATGGCTAAGAGCAGTCACCTTGGTGGACTCTGCGTCATGTGAGAAAGTTTCTTTCAATTCTGAGGTTTTACATTTTTCTAGAATAATCAAAATCGTTTTGTCCTTCCTAGGTCTTAAAACTATAACCTCATGTGACAGTGAGGTCCTGTCACTATGCCTCCGATTGATCATGTGCCCTGGCTACTTGGCCACAGGGATATCTCTTTGGCTGACTGGTCAGCGTGCATTACTCTCACCCGGGATGTTGTGGGTTCAATTCCCACTGGGAACCTCCTTGTCCCTGTCACAATCAGATTAACAACCATTTTACAGAAATGAATATGAAATGAAATGAAAAATACTTTTAGAGGGAAATTATTGAATATGACGCACAAGTAAAAACCATGCAAGAAGGTCCTTAGTGTTCCCCTATATAAACGTCCCAGCAAGCTCACCTCAAATTCAGACCACACAAAGAGATATATTTCAGACTGTACAGCCTTTAGTCAGCATGTTGATATTAAAGTTCATGACAGTACAATCAGAAAAAGACTGAGCAAGAATGGCTTGTTTGGAAGGGTTGCAAGAGAAAGACATGACCAAGACCAGAAAAGACCAAACTGAAGATACTTTACCGTAACACACAGCAAAATGTTTGGTCAAAACCAAACACCAAATCGGAACAAGCAGCGAAATGAAGGGGTGATGAGTTGGGCCTGTTTTGCAGAGACAGGACCTGGACATCTTGCCGTTATTGAATCAACCATGAACTCGTCAGTCAAAATGTTTAAGAGTCAAATATGAGATCATCTGTCTGTAGGCTTAAGTTTTAAGACTGGGTCATGCAAAAGGACAATGGTCCGAAACGTAGCAGCTCATTTAGAACAGAATGACTAAAAAAGAAAAGACTCAAGGTGTTGCAATAGTCTAGTCAAAGTCCACATATATGGGTGGTTGAAATGCTCTGGCAGAACCTTAAAGAAGCTGTTCATAAATGAATGCCTGCAAACCTTATTAAACTGAAGCAATGATATGAAGCAGAGTGGGCCAAATTGCTTCAATAATGACATGAAGGACTGATAATAGCATAAAGAAGACAATTACATCAAGTTATTGCTAAAATTGGTTAAAGTTTTTGACACACCCTTTTGGTTTTTTGGCTTAGTTTTCGTTTAATAAATAACAAAACATTAGTAATATACCATGTATGCTCGTTCATCTGTGGTTGTTTTGTCAAATCTTAAGTCCTGTTAAAGCCTGTTTGATTATTTTTTCTTTTCTAATATGTATAATCTTATATGCTTTTTTTTGCAACTTTATGTTCTTAACAATAAAGTCACCATAAGTTTGAGAAACTTCTCCCACTCGTGTCTTCAGCATGACATTAGACATTCTGTTCTCACCTGTAATCAAA
This sequence comes from Atherinosoma microstoma, assembly GCA_037177055.1. Lineage (NCBI taxonomy): Eukaryota > Metazoa > Chordata > Actinopteri > Atheriniformes > Atherinidae > Atherinosoma > Atherinosoma microstoma. The sequence goes on from JBBBVU010000010.1 coordinate 15,421,891, forward strand.
CATTTCTGCCACTCATCGTTGGCTTCCCACAGGTCCAGACAAACGCATTCACCGTAATCTTTGATGAGCGTTTCTCTGTCCCCATGGACGTGTCCACTCTGGAGGAGTTCAGCCTGCGTTTTGCTGCTTTTGGTATCGACACCGATGAAAGAAACATCAGTGCGGGAGTAGCAGAGCTCAAGCTGTCGGACCTGGACCTGACCATCAGACCTTTCAACGCCTGGCTTTACCTCCAAGATGTCAATAAGGTACACCGGGGAAACAGGGACATGTAGCAGGGTACATGGCATGACAGGATGGAGCAAGTCCATCAGTTTTATACTTAAAGCACATTTCTAATGTCTAATTTGTAGCCTTCAGTCTCCTAATGTTAACTGTTTGGGTAATAAATGTGTAGAACCACATTATGGTGTCTGAGACCCCCTGCTGGATGTTCAATAAAACTATATGTCAGATTAAAACATCAAACATTTAAGGTGGGTTTTAGAGTGGGTTGCGCACAAATTTTTGTTTTTTCTAAGAAATGCATGATATCATTTAAATCAATCTGTAATTTGGAGATTGTATCTCGTCAGTCTTTTCATCAGACTGTATCTCCATGGTAACTGATGCTGGAAATCTAATCTCCTCCCGAGCAGGTTAGATTACACATAAGTAATCATCATTTGTAAAATCACGCCTCCCAGTCAATCAATTCTTTTAGAAAATTTAAAAAACTAAAAAAGTCATGTATATGTTGACAATTAGTCTTGTTTCTCCCCCATTTCTCAGATTGTTTGAACTATTTGACTTTCACAAAGAAACACCTTTATGGGAGATATTTCTCAAAAAATGTTAGTCATGTTTACTGAAAAAGATTTGGAAGTAACTTTTGGTTTCATCACTGAATGAAATGATCCCAGAATTTGTTTAATTTGAACTCAAAGGGTATCATACTTGCCAAATTGCATCAAATTATGTCTGTGGATTAATATTTATTTCTAGATCTGTATTCTTCTTATAATATGTTTAAAAACTGGCAAAAGTCTTACCTTAAGTTCAAATTCAAGTTCAAGAGATTTTATTATCTCCTGGGGGCAGTTAGTTTTACAGCCAGTAGAACAACATGTATAATAAAATAAACAAACACATCACAGCAAATCTTATTATTTGAGGCATAACTTGTTTGAGGGAGACAGTTTTGATGCTACCAACTTATTCTAATTGCAACTTAAATGATTAATGACTTGGGGGAAATATTTGTGGTTCAGAAGTGGACCATACTGTTGTTCCCGACTTAAATTTGATCTTGAAACATCAAGACCTTTCAGGTGTTTAGGTGTTACCTAAGTATATCCCTAAAGTGGGCATATACATATATATGTTAGAGATGAAAGATCAAGATAATATGAAACTGGTAGAGAGCCCCTGTAATAATTAAAATCATTGCCATGTTTAATTAGAATAACTTAATACATTTAATCCTTTTTATAACTCGCTTTTGATGATGTGCAGTAACATAAAAAGTTAATGATAAGACTTTAATCTAATAACTGCGTTTAATTATTCACTTTCAGAGTGATTAATTAATATTTTTACCACCTAAAGGGATTTGAATGTTAAATATGATAATGTGTAACTACATTCATTAAAATGTCTGCAAATGATTTTCATTCTTATAATCTGTTTCTTGTGACATTTAGTTTCCATTTAGTGCTTGTTTGAACATCTTTTAAATTGAAGACCTGTAAACAGTGTTGTGCCTTGAGATGAAATGAAATCTGGTTCACAGTCGAGCAGCAGGAGCTCTCAGCAGCCAACACTCATCCCCACCTACACATTATGAAATGTTCTTTCTGAGTAAAGATCATCCAATGACTTTTTTTTCTCTTTTTCGTCTGCTGTGCTCGGTTTGACTCCACAGGCTGTGGATGCAGTTGGGGAGATCCTGTTATCTCTCAGTTATTTGCCCACAGCAGAGCGCCTCACTGTGGTTGTGGCCAAGTGCAAGAATCTAGTGTGGACCACTGATAAGAACACTGCAGGTCAGGGATATTCATGTGTCATTGTTGTTTTATCTCTTTGTGCACCAACTATGCAAAGCTTAAGAAATGACTTGCATCTTCATCCTGTAGAAGATAATTAGTGTCTCAGTAATAACTGGATTTGAATGTCATAATACACATTAATCTTCATTCAGAAAGGCAGAAGGGACTTAATTGATTTATCATCTCGACATTCAACTGATAAAGGTCATTGAAACTCTGCTATTATCATAATTATGTGTACAAGACTGGGCTTCTAACTGATTACACTTTAATGAGAAATGTATTGCATGCTCTATAGAGTAAGGTATGATGTGTGTGTTTGCACTGGTGTAGCTTGGATTAGGCCTGTAATGCGGCTGTAATTTCATGCCCTACTTTTCATCATCAGATCCATTTGTCAAAGTGTATCTCCTGCAAGATGGCAGGAAGATCAGCAAGAAGAAGACTTCCACAAAAAGGGATGACACAAACCCCATCTTCAATGAAGCCATGATCTTCTCTGTGCCGTCCATCGTTCTGCAGGTGACACCTTAGACTGTGCCCTGAGCTTTTCCCAACTGGGGGATAATGAAACTATATTGTTAATCAAGAAGGAAAGATTGAGTCAGAGAGAAAATAAAAGAGAAACAACATGACAGCGTAGCCTGACAGACAAACTTGTTTCTTTTAGCCTTTTATGTCTTGTTTTATTGTTCTTTATCTCAGTGGTTCCATTGTATGTCTGTATGTATTGTATGTATTGTATGTATTTAAGAGAGATAAAGGACCTCAAGACACTTCCAAGTTAAGTAAAGGGGCAATAATTGAGGAAAAAAACTGTGTAACAACACAATAAAGCAAGTATTAGCAGTGAGGCAGAAAGGGCAACAAGACCCAGAAGAATTTACTTTTAAGCAGTGCTTTGAACCACACTCCTTATCATAATCATTAGCACAACTGAACTGCAACACAGATTTATCTTCAGAAATATGAACTGAAGAATAAAAATTTAATAATTGAAGGCTTTGCTTTATTCAAATGAGAATGTGTATATGTAAGCTTCATTTGACACAGATATCAGCTGCTTTTTTAAGCCAGTTCCTCTGATTAATTTTCTGAGTTTTCTTTTATTCCAAATAATCAAGTTATTTCATAAGAAAAAAAAGAACTACCCAATTAGCCATAGACCATGAATCTGTTTACATGTGAGAGCAATCCATCTATAATTGTTGAAATATTTCAATGTTCAGGATCAGAAGACAGACAAATATTTAAAATCTTCTTGTGTTTATGTGGTTATACCGAACATAGCTATTACAGCCAAATGTAATCCTGCTACAGTATACCTGTTGAATGCTCGGATTCGTCTGTAAAATTCTTTAGAATTCCTACTTATTACATTTACGAGGATCTATTGCTAGAAATGCAACATGATCTTTACAAATACGTTTTCATCAGAGTTACAAAAAGAAAAAAAAACCATTGTATTTACATCTATTTAGAATGGAGATTTTATATCCAAAGATGCAGAGTACCCACAAAACACAAACTCTGACTCCAGACTCAGCTCTAGATTGGGGCTTTCAAATTTTTCTCAGCCTTCATCATTATTCCTAAACTCTTCGAAAGAGATGATGAGGTGTGGGTGATCACGTGGTGGTGATTTTCACTTTACACTACCAGATCACTACATCCTAAACATCAGACCTCAAACACTCATAAACATAATTGCTCTTACATAAAAAGAAAAAAAGCCAAACAGTTATGAAATAGAAGAAACGTGGTGAGGTCAAAATGCTGAAATCTCTAAAGGTGTTAAATGCCATTTATTTAAATAAAGATGTGAAAGAAAGACACTGTTTAAAAAGAAAAAAAAAAGTGAGCTGAGTCATGCTTACAGAGCTGGTTTTGTAACCGTGTTACGTTGTTTGCAGGAGCTCTCCCTGAGGGTTACTGTGGCTGAGGCCACAGATGACGGCCGGGGTGAAAACCTTGGTCATGTGATCATTGGCCCTGAGGCCAGCGGGATGGGAATCACCCACTGGAACCAGATGCTGGCCACCCTAAGGAAACCTGTGTCCATGTGGCACCCTCTACGCAGGATCTAGTCCTCTCAGCATCTGCTCATACCCAACCTGTCTCAAGTAAAACACATTTCCTCATGTTCCTTTGGACTCTCACTTTGTTTGGTGCCATGTTTAGATTTGTTAGTGTTATAATTACATAGTGTTTACATTGTGACCAACAAAGGGTATGAGTCACTGAGCTGGTAACATGATGGAGTTAACCCCTCATCTTCATGTAAGTAGGAGGAATCTGAAAAGCTTGTTGCTGTTATTATTCGGATTCATCCTGATTTGGGTGCATAATGGGTAAGGCTGTGATTTAGACCAGTCCTTAGTATGTGGTAAGTTATTAAATGCTGCAAATCCTTCATCCTTACCTTACTCTGAGAAAGAATATATCTGAAATGTGATTTTTCTCTCCAGGATTCAGCAGGAGATATGAATGTGAGGACATTTTTCCCTCTCACCTGACTGGATTAAACATTTCAGTTTGGACTTTGGGGTGGGTTCACATTAAGCAAAGAAGTCCATCCCTGACGCAGCCCCTCCCTCTGCATGGTGCCTATTCTGGTTGTAGCCTCTTATAGCTGTGTAGAGAATAAACTGGATGGAGGGGGCGACATCGCTTCTCTTTCAGGAAAACCCTCATTTGTCTTATGAAACCAGTCATCGATTGCATCCACTTGATTGATTTCGTAGCGGATTTAGAGCCAACTGGAGTCAGCTCTATTGGATTTGCCTGTGTAATTTGTTAACAGTGAGACTGACAAATAATAAAGGTTTTGGTATGTTCAGTATTTGTTGTGCTTTTAAAAAATATCCAGGTACTCTTATCCAGGTGAAATAATTGTAATTTGTAGCAGTTGTTGCAGGGTGGCCAAATCTGCTGTAATGATATTATAAATATAATGTTGACTTTGTTCTATTTTCAATGCAATACTAGTTGCATAAGCATCTTTCAGACTGTAAATAATGCACTATAACATGTCTTTCATCCACATTTGTTTCTCAAAACTTTGGGTGAAAGTTTTTCACAGTATTAATAAAACCAAACTTCATTCAAACAACACT
>JBBBVU010000010.1:15470440-15481260 GCA_037177055.1 Atherinosoma microstoma
TTGCAGATCATTGTATTCTGTTTTTATTTACGTTTAACACAACGTCCCAACTTCATTGGAATTGGGCTTTGTACATTACACCTACCTTCTATTCTATTTCGCACATTTCAGTTCAACTTTTAACCATTTTCATCATATTTAAACTGCAGTTTGTGTTTGAAATGCTTTAGCTATTCGGTTTCTTCATCGTTTCGGCTTTCTTCAACGTTACAGTTCAAGTGTTGTAAAATGGCTGCCACGCTGGGGCACCGCCAGTAACTGCATTGGCACCCATCGAAATTTCTTCAGAAGTTTTCTAGTTACAACATGTAATTCTATTTTATGTTATTGTGTTGTGTCTTGTACTACACCTACTTTTTTGGATAAGGATTAATATGTTTGTTTTGTGTTATAGTATTGCTCTTGCCTTTCAGGGGTTTTGTGAAAAAGAAAAATGGAAAATGTGGCAAGATGTTGTTTTATGATGTAATATTTGTGCTCACCTCACAGGACTTTTTATAAATGTGGTAAAATGTTGATGTTCTTGTGACCTTTCTATGGAAAACCACACTGAGTGTGTGTGTTTTACTGATTTTTTTTGTGATCTAAAATAAAGTTGACATTTTTTATTAACGCTTGGTTTTACATTAACTCTACCCTGTACTTTTTCAGTATTAACTTCATAATGGTCACAGTTCCAGTAGTCTACTTAAACAGAACTTAAAGGTCTCCTCCAGAGTTATATTAAGACATATGGACTCTAAGAGCTAACAAACATCAAATTAGGAACATCTCTTTGTTACATCAATGAGGTAGATCAAGGCATCTTTGAATGGAGTATAGTTGTAATTGAAAAGCATTGTCAAAAACATCCGAAAGGTCAGGGTAAAACCGGGGAAAGAGCTGCTCTGCTCTCACTTTGTCTGCCTCTGACAGAAATGGGTCACTTCCAAATGAAGATATTCTTGTAAGGGATGATCCTGTGTTCCTCTCCTACCTGTCAGCTGCTACTGTTGCATCTGGAAGAAGATCTGTTGTGATCTTTCCCGGCATTCCTGTCCCTGCTGCGTGATTTGGTATCCCTTTGCCTTTTAAGAATACAAAAACATGTTTGTTGTGATGTTTGAAACCCTTTTAGAAAGCTGTTCCAGTGAAAAACTTGTATGGGATGTGTAACATACCTGGGATCCTGTGAGCGTTCCATGATTGTACAAATATGTATAATGTTTATGTATAATGTGACTTTTAGCTACCTCAAACTTAATACTAAAGTGTAATACTTGGCTTAATACTTTACTTTTCAACAATGGTGTAATTTCAGCTCATGACTTGCAGATGCTTAGCATTACCATTGTTGGCCTAGTTTGGAGGTATGGCTCTCTTTGCTGGTTATGTCTATATTCCGCCAGCTTCTCTTGCATGTACAAACAGAGGAAAAACTCTTTGCCATGATCCACTTGGAGTTGACCCCACATTCCATAATGTGTTACTGCAGATCTATTCTGTCCTTTCAGTTAATTCTCCGTTATATGCACCCTAGAGTTCTTGTGGTTGCTTAGCAACATAGTTTTTGTGGAAGAAAGAAAAGAAACTGAATATGGCTGTTTGTAATGCCGACCTGTTTATGTACAGAGCCGATGTTTAACTTCATGTTGCTGCCTTGGACATGATATGTCCGTAAGTATTGTTAATGTGAAAATATAACTGTTCTTATTTTGTTTTACTGTGTTTATGTAATATTTTGTTCTATTCAAGACGTGATGTGTTGATCGTTATAAGTTGAAGTTATAAGAAAAAATGTGTAGTTAGTTAAAACGTCCTCATTTTCTATATTTTCTAGTTTTACGGCGGTCTTAAGAGAGCAATGGTTTGAGGCCATTCTTCAATAAATCAGCTCTAAAAAGACATGAAGACTGATTATTAAAGCGTCGTTAACATGCTGTCTAGCTGGTGGAAATCGGATACTTCAGAGTGAGGACAGTACAAGATCTACATATACAAGTATGAAACACTTTTTTATTAGTATCATATTTTATTCAAATATTTTCTTTCAAACAGAACATGTATAAACAACCCCAATCAACTGAAAAGTAGAAAAAAAAGAAAAACCACAATGCCAACTAATAAAGCTCCAAATATTACTCCCAAACATAATATGGAGAACTTTTTCTCTGTGGACTTTGCAGAGAGCCTTGAGATATGGTATCCCATAGACTGGATGATAACTGTTTCCACCATTGGGTCTTGTTGAAACACGCTGAATTTCAAATTTTTTGTGCCAGCAAACTCTGCCTTTAGATCGTTCACTATCTTTTTGCTAACTTTGTCGACCTCCCTTGGGTCTAGGGAGAAGTCATCATCCAAATGAAGCCCAATCATGGCTTTGTTGATGATTCGCTGTGCATAGTTAATTTTCGCCTCCACTGTCCTGTTTTTGAAAGCACCGCAGTGATCCAAAACTTTCACAGTGAGAAGAGTGACACACTGACGGAGCTGAGTGTTTTCGTCATGGGACGAATAATATGTAATTTGGGGGGTTTCATCGAAAGTGACTGCTTTATGGGATGATTTTGTGAAAGTGGTCTGGGTTTCTTTATCGAGCGTGACTTTATCTGTCTGCATCTTGACAATGTACAAATCGTAATGTAAAAAAAAGTAAGTAGGCCTTTATAGAACGCGGTAAAGATACGTCACAAAAGACAGACCTAATAAAGGCATTGCGCAAGCACATCACGCATGCGCTTTGGGCATTAAGCTGGCTAGGGCACCAAAACACCTGATTCATGATTGATCCTCTTCACAGCACATCTAAAATTACACATTCTACAACATTCTGAATCCGTGTAGCTACACGGATTATTCTGAATGGCAAAGTGTGATCCGGTTTTGTTGGTCAGGGTATCAAAGTATAATCCATTTTTCTAACAAAACCAAAAAACGGTGTTTTTATACCGGGACAACGGACTGATAAAAAGTACCTTGGTCCAAATTTCTGACGCTGTTTCCGTTTTAGCGTTTTTCTGTTTTGTCAGAAAAACGGATTATAGGCCTACTTTGATACCCGGACCGAAGTTGCTGCAGATTCTGAGCCAAACGGCGACAAGATGCTGGTTTGCAGAAAGAGAATCTGCAGCAACTTCCGGGTCACCAATTAACACTGAACCTATTTTTAACTTAAAACTTGAAAGCAAATAAATAAATAAATTAAAAGAGTGCAGACCTCCACCAATGGAATAAAGGAACAACTGATTACATTTTGAGGATAATCTGGATCATTGCTTCGATCCAGGAATTCTTTTAAGGATTCTTTGAAATGGGGAGGTGGGAATCATTTGGCCATTACAGCTTCTAACTCAACAGATAATGCCCAGAACCCTGGCAAAAATAAAAAATAAAAAAAAATCACAAGATGACATCATGGTAGAGATTTTAATCCAACGTTTTTTGACCCGGATCATGTTTATATTTTGGATCTGGTGATCCATAAGATTGCAAATATAGGGGGTGCTGGGTGGGCTGTTGGACCTTTGGGATTTTTTTTCCCCCTCAGGTGACTGACCCTATGGCTTGGCGGAGGTCTGCAGTGTCTGAGTGCTTCTAGTTTATAAATGAATTTCTCCAATTATCATTGACCATATATAGTGTTTAGTTCACACACCTGACAAATAGCCCATTTCCTCCACTAGAGTGCGCTGTGATCCCAAACTTAGTGCATCAATTGCCAGCTCATCATGAAAGCCACCGCTCTCCAACACTTTCCTATTAGTAACAGTGAGAAATGGTTTCATGGGAAACCATACCTTCTTCTTTTTCAGTGATGGTAAAACCATTATTACAAAAAATTAAATTAAGCATGACTAACTTTTTACTGAAGCAGTGGTGTAACACACTAGTCACAACAATGCTGATTTGATTTAAAATCACAAGCATTCATGAGTTGGATAATGGAATGTCAAAAAAGATCAAAATGTCCAACAATCCAACATCAACCTCTGTCTACTGATATTTTCTGCATCACAAACACTACTCACCAAGACTGATTCCAGTGTAAACTAACAGTGGCTGAGCCAGGTCCAACAATGTCTCAGAGCCCAAAATTACTTGCTTTCCTTAATAAGACATGGGACGGATGGATGGATGGATGGATGGATGAATGAATGAATGAATGAATGAATGAATGAATGAATGAATGAATGGATGGATGGATGGATGGATGGATGGATGGATGGAACCACAAACCACTACGGCTGATTGGGAGTCACCAAGTCAAAACCACCAGTCTGAATAATGCAACTTCCAGTTCAGTCTGGATGAGAGCATTCAATATCCAATCCACATTAAAAACAATGCCCAGCAATGAACAAGGGAATGTAATGATAGATGCTGGCTGAAAAAATCAATAAATATGCTTTAAACACAGTCTACACGTCATAATTGAGTTTGGCAACACACATGTTACAAACATTAAAGAGTGGAGATGCAACAGTGAGACTGTCTAGTAGAACAGACAAAGCAAACCCTGCTTCCAACAAAAGCCTCTGACCTTCACCATTTGGTGCAAGATATTGCATTTATATGCTCCTGTAGAGAGTGCACGCTTTCACAGAAGCTTTATTAGAGAAATTTAGCTTTGTTTCAAGAGAAAAATATATTTTTTTTCGATACTACTGATCAGTTGCTGATAGAAACACCGGTGGACAGAATAGAGTTCACAGTGTGTGATCTGGACGTTTAAGAAGACATTTTAAAATGTACTTTAGGAAACATATTGTGTTTCTTAGTGTAAGGAGCACTTATTCAAGAGCTGCTTTAATTTATACTGTTAGAATATTTGCAAACCAGATTCTAGGTCATAAGGAAAAAGTGGGGGGAGGGAACAAACATACCCTTTGTGTGATTTCATTTCCTCTGGTTAAACCAGAGGTCTTGCAAACAACCTACCGTGCACCATCGGGGACTGAGAACTTGTTGGAACCATGTTCCCAGTCACGGTGCAAGACCCCTGGACAGTGGGCTGAGTATGCTCCCAGGACCCCAGCTGTAGGCCTTACAGAGAACTCTACAACACAATAAGCTGATATAAACGCCAAACAGATGTTCCAGGCCTCCACCTCCACCCTGTTCCCCCACTGCTATTGATGAACAAGTCAGGCATTTTAGATCTCCCTTGCGTCTCAGAGATCAGGTCAGGCTTTAAGCACACAGGTCAGCAGGGTAGTTGCTCTGCTGAAGTCAGGCTGGTAGAGGCTTTCTGATGGCTACTCAGAAAGGTTACTTGAGGAATGCTGCCTTAGCATGCGGTAGGGTATTTTTGCACAGCACTGAGCGCTAACTGAATCACATTTATCCACATTGGTTTCAGTTCTCGAGCCTTATAGAGTTTAGAGGGCTGAGAGTAATGTTGCACAAGATGTTGAACATAATCACAAAAATTGTATAAGAATTCTGTTTTATGTACAGCATATAACACATACATGTAATAATGTTGATCCGCTGCTTTAGTGCTTTTATATAAGATTACCGTAGATGGTTTTAAGGTTTATGATATAATGCATCTATCTGCATGAGGGTCGATCACCAGGCTGTCCCAAATTTACTGCTATAAAGTGATTCATTGTTCAACTTTCTGTCCCTAAATAAGCATAAGATGTTTTTAAAGTGGAGTTTTTGAATTTGAAAGACTTTTTGTCTGTAGTACATCAAACAAATACAGGCTCTTGTGAAGTTGAACAAGTTAATTGTTAATCACGCTGGTCATCAGTATGCATGTCCAGCCTGGTTTCTTGCTCACTCATTTTCTTTTTCTACACTTTCCACAGAGCCATTGAGTTACTGTGCACCCATGGGCCAGATGGCAAGCTGGGTTCCTTTAGTTTGTATTGTACTGACTGAACAGAGGTCAGCAGATATCAACTTAAATCCTTCCAAACCATGTTCAGAATGTAGCACACACCACTAAAGCATCAGCACTACTTGTTATTGTTGTTGATACTGCTGTGTGGCACATGTGAACCCATAAACACAATCTTGGAAAGATAAAATAGATGAACATGGTGTCCCCTCACTCAGAAAGGAAGAGCCGCTCTTGGGCTTCTTAATTGGCTCCCGGAGGAGGTTTTATTTATATATTCACTTGCACTCAGCATTGCCCCTTCCTGTTCTATTACCCCTCCATTTCTTTCTTTTTTTTCTCCTTCCTGCACAGGACACTTGGTTTCCCCAGCAACCAGGGCTCCAATCGCCAAGGCCAGCTGCAGATTAGTTCAGCAGTGGGGGGCTTTGGGTGGGTGGGAGGGGATGTGGAGGGTGGTGATGATCGAAAATGGAGAGGGAGGAGAGAGAGAAGGAAGGAGGAAGGGAGGAGGGGAAGAGGGTGGCTTGAGGGAAGGAGGGGTGGGAAAAGTTTGAGAAGGGGAGGGAGAAAGAGAAGGAATCAGTGTCACTGAGAGATAGGAGTCTGAGTGTGTTTGAGAACTAGAGGGAAGAAGGAGCTGTAAACATTTTAGCCTTGAGGCTGGACAGGAGGAGAAGATTTCACATGCTGCTTTTTCCCCCCAACTTTTTGTGAGTTTGGAGCTGTACCCTGTGTCTTTGTGGGAGGGAAAGGCAGTAGCAATGCAAAGAGAGAGAAGTCGGAGGCAGGGGTAGGGGAGTACAAGCGGAGGTAGAGAGGGAAAGCAGCCTATTCTGAAGGAAAGGAGCCATGCAAGTGGATGCTGTCTTTTGCAGGATCAGGTTTCACAAAATGAGAAACTTCACTAAGAGCACTTCATCAGGGCTCACCAAGCTCAGAAAGGTAGGTTAATTTTAAATATGTTTTATATTGTGTTTTTGCATTTTCTCATTGAAAACGGTTAAAACTTTTTGTTTTACAGCCTGCTGGATTCAGTGTGATTGATTTTTATCTATGATCTCAGCAACTTTAGTGTAAATGTTTGCACCTGACCTTGATTTTGTCAGCTCATTTTTATGCAAAAGATGCTTGTTCAAAATAATATGGATGGTAGGTGTGAGGATGTGTTTTTGTCTACAGTTATTTTAGCTGTATCTCATTTAGGACTGGTTGTCAGAGTGCATGCTAATACCATCACATTCCAAACTGGCTTGGTGTTGGGGGACAGAGAGAAAAGAGAGGGGAGGATAAGTGAGATGAGCATTCTTTGCTTTGAACAAAAGCACCTCTTCATGCCTGTATTGTTGTGAGGGGGCAGGCAATGGTGGAAACCTCTTCAGGGAGAACAGAGGAGTTCAGCTTCAGGTGGCTCCAAAAAAGTCAGCTTTTCACTGAATAATACATTTGTGTATGCAAATGACCAGGTATTGCCGGGAGCTTGCATATGTGTTAAAAATGCAAATTTACTTGGAATATCTGAAACCACATAGTTTCTCAATCCCAACATTGAAGTCTCTGATCAATGTAATACATTATTGTGATCCACCATAACATAAACTTACCACAAATAGTAAGCAAATTTGTATTTGGTCAATTATTTCTGCTCTTTAAAAATAGCTTATGGTATTGTATTGGACATTGTTGGAAAGTCTGATTAGTCACCTTTACAATTAGGTTTAACTCATAAGAATCATGCCTGTTGTATCCAAATGTTTAGCTGTGTTGCTAAACATTTGGATTGTTCCCCTCAAAAACCTACCAAAATCCCCTGCAATATTCTCCTGTTGGTATTAACTTTTATTTTAAGTTGCTGGTTGGATTGAGTAATTGCCTTTCCCCTCAGTAATAAGGAAAAAAACAACAAATCTTATCCATTTTTATACATTATTCATTTTACACTGTCAGGGACCTCAATAGTGGTTGGAAAATCAATATGCAGCCACAATAGCTTGGGACCTCCTCCTCATACTTGTCAGCAGCCTGGTCACATTTTGCTTTGGGATGGCATCCCATTCCTAAACCAGGAGTCGTTGAAGGTCAACCAGTGCGGTTGTGTTTGTCACTTTAGCACAAACAGCATGCCCAAGCTGATCCCACAAGTGTTAAACTGGGTTGATATCTGAACTCATGGCAGGCCAGTTCATCCTCTCCAATCCTGAGTTCTGCGAGTGATCTGTGAGGGAGAGCTTTGTCATCCTGGAGGATGGTGTTAGGTCTCAGAATCTGGAGATATGGGATCATCACTGGCTCCAGAATTTCTTTCTAATATGTCTATTTATCAATTAGGTGCCAATCAGATGCCAGTAAGACATCTGTGACTGGTACACACCTGGCAGCCCCTTGAATCTCAAAACAAAAGTGAATATCAACAGGGGGAAATTGCAGGGGATTTTGCCACATTTTTTAGAGGGCACTACCCACACATTTAGCTGTATTGCTCATTCCACTGAAGCATAATACAATTTTGGTAAATGTGACAAGTCAGGCTTTCCAACAATGTATAATACAACACTGACTAGGAGACATGTTCTTACTTCTTTACTTTTTGTGCTAAGTTTAGATTTCCTCATAATTAGCTCAGTGTATGAACAGCAACAGCCACAGATGGTCCATACAAGTTAACAGAAAAGTGCATGAAAAAAATACATTACCATATTGTTAACTGTCAAATTATTACCAGAAACAACTGTGCAATGGCAATTGATTGGCATGGTTATTGTACTAAAGGGAGTCTATTCTGGTGAATTACACCGTTCCACTGTTGTCAGACGAAACTCATACACACCAAATACATCTCAAGTTTACATATATAATACTTACACAAGTGGTCCATACTTTACAGAACAAAAGCAAAACTGTATGTTGCACTTTTTCTGGCAACATGCACGTACTTTACACCAATCACCTCCAACATTAAAACCACTCACTGGTAACGTGAGTAAACAGCAAATCTTGATATATTTGTGAAAACCTGCATCATAGCACCCCGTTAAATGGCAACTGCACTCCCATACCGTAGCACCTCACCACGGCCCCACAGACTGCTTTGGAAAGTTCAAAGAACATAAAAAAGGAGTCTTGGGTGTCCATCTGGCCCAGATACGAATCTCATGGGATCTGATAGACTGAAAAGCCTAGTCTACTAAGACTCCAACGCATGACCCACATCCTGTTTCACACCCTAGCTAGTCAGGGCCTTTTTGACAGCATGAGGAAGACCTTCCTGATATTATGCAGAGGGTCATAATGTTACTCTATAATACCACTAGTGTTCAAAAATCCGTAAAGCACCACAAAGTTTACGCTCTGCTGCACTGCATATTACAAACTAAGAAATGTCTGGTATGTCCCATAAGCAGTGACCTGTAACAGACGGCTGTCAGCGAGCCAAATAATCCATTTCAGCATCTTGCTTTCAGTCACGTCAGCCTGCTGAACAGTCAGAAACTCAAGAACAAAATCAATATCATTGGAACATTTGATTAATTTAACTTGACTGCAGGACCCACTGAGGTGTTTTTAGACTTTGCAGCAACTTTCTTGCCTTTTTACTTGGATCAGCTCTGTCAGGCTAACTGACTAGCTTGCGCAGGTCTGGAGGAATTTGATTGTGCACAAATCTAAATTCCTTCACTCTATCATCTGTCTGTTGGAGCTTTCTATTTACTTAACTGGGTAAGGCTGATAGTTTATTGAATTGAGTCTAGCTGACTCTCTGGCGCTGTGGAGAAAGGTTTATAGAGTTGGAGATAAAGAAACAGGGACTGTTTGTCTGCTAGTTTTAAAGACTGTAATGAGTGGTCTGCAATCTTGTCCTCTGAAGGCATCATGTGTATGCCTATGTTGAGTATGAGTGTCACTATGTAAGTCAGGGTTAGAGGCTAACTTACTGCAGGAGTCCTGTGGAAAATAATACATGCTGAAGTTTAAAAGGTATCTAGATGTCTGTGCTGCTCTTTTATTTGTTTTGCTCTCACATGCTCCCCCTTTTGTTCTGAATATTTTCTAGTTTCCTGCACTTTGACTCACCAAATCACTTTCTTTTATGATCTTCACATCAAAATTTAGTCAGAATTATGTTGATAGGGTTCCCTTTCAGTGCCCCCCCCCCCCCCCCCCTCTATGACTCACAATTGATAGAATCCTCACCAACACAAACAAACTTTGATGGACGGTATAAACATATGCAAGGTTTTATATTTGTGCAATGTTTTATATTTGTGAAGGTGGAGGAGAGAATTTTTCACAAGAATCACTGTCGGCAAGTGAACCCCAGATGTCCAGCATTTGATCATTTCTCAGAACTGAATCAGTTTATTACTTTTTTCTGAGAAGCAAGTGGAGAAATCAGGCACGACTGATTGGTTTGAAACATCCAAGGAAGAAAAGTTTGGCCTCACATCAACACTAAAGTCTCAGTTTAAAGGATAGGTAATGTTGATGGGATTTCATTTTGCATGCAGGCATGTATTTTATACATTTTTACAAACTTCAGGTTTCTATATTGGAAGTCTGTGTATATTCATACACTGTAGTTATAAGTGGTTGATATGTGTAAACTGTATCTGCATTCTTGCTGCCAGTTATATCTGTGTCCTTATTGTTGTCTGCTCAGAGCAGTGACGGCAGGGCTTTAGGAGATTACAGCCTGTCCACCCCTCCTCTCTCTCAGGAACTAGCTTTTGACAGGCACTCTGCAGGACAGCCTGCAACTCAAAGACCCCCCCACCCCCACCCCCTGCTGTCTTAGAGCTGTGGTTGTTACTACAGAGCTATACCCTGAAAGAATGTGGCCTGTGGTTGTGGTCAAAGAATTCCTCTTGTTTCCAAGTTGGGGGGGGGGGGGGGGGGGGGGGGTTTTTTTTGTTTTTTTAGATTGCCTTGTTTTTTTCCTGCCCAAAAACACCCCCACCCCCTTCTTGACAAGCCCCCCACCCCAAAAATTCAA
>JBBBVU010000010.1:15493873-15504143 GCA_037177055.1 Atherinosoma microstoma
CACACACACACACACACACACACACACACACACACACACACACACACACACGCACACACACACACACACACACACACTCCATGTGCTAGACTGGCATATGGGCTCTTTGGCAGGATGTGTAGGTGTGTTTTTATATGAGGTTTTGTGTTTGAGTATGCAGGAGGATGGCAGAGCTTTGGATTTACTGTAGAATAAATGTATGAATATAACAGCTAGACCTGACCTGTCTCCCCCGCTTGTGTCAACTACATCTTTTCCAGACATAGGTCAGACCTTTTTGCTCCATGCCAGCCGCCCCCCTTGTGTTTATAAGCCAAGTCATGTGCTTGTTATTTGATGTTATATATGGATGATCATTCTGTGCTCCAAGTGGATCTGGTTTCACTATGCACGGACAAATGGACCAAACAATAGTTTAAAACCATTTGAACATACTCCTCCACCTCTTTGGCAGCACTTGCCCCTAATAAAGGACAAGTAAGAAAGCTGTTCTCTACAATGGGTTTTCAGAAAGAGTCAGAAGTACAAAAAACACAACATGTGCACAGAATTTCCATTTATAAAAGTGATCTGGCAAGTGCAAAAGGACAAAGCTCAATTGCTACCAACAATGTTTTCCTTTTCATGTTATGCCACATACTGTGGGTATTTAAACCTAGTGTGCGTATTTGCCTGCAGGCGAACTATTCATGCTGCAGGCTCAGATGCATCCCCCAATTACTTACCGAGTGAGAAATGGAATATTGGTAGGATGCCATTAAACCTGTGAGGTCTGCTTTTCTGCTGCCCTGTTGTTCAAGGCATTTGGTTTAAATTAAGACACTAAGATTCCCTAAAGGACTTCTGTGGAAGCAGTGATTTGTTTTTTGACACAGTCATCATGTGTCAGTCGGTGTATCATCTCCTTAAATTTAGTAAAAAAAACAGACTTAAAAAAAAAAAAAAAACTATGAACAGTTGACTTGTGGTTTTCTTTCCAACTTGGCTTTGCCCTTACATTCACATGTGCTTCAACAGCCTTTTAATTTTTCCAAATATTGTCCTGAGCCCATCATGTAAATACTTTCTACTTGCTGACGATCTCAGTCTCTGTTTGTGCAGGATGCCAGCTGCTAGCACCATGACCGGTGGGAGGGCCCTGCTGCTCTGTACAAACGCTGACAGCTGTATCTATCAATCAGTCAACGGGTAGGTGCCTCAAAGCCAATTAACTGGTCTCCCATTTATCATATTTTGTTTCTTGTGGTAATAATTTGTTTCTGAGTTGTCAGTGTCCTTACCAGTTATAAGGCTTTACCCATTTCTCACACGTGAGGTCAGGGTCAGTGTCTCCTTTTCCTCTGGCCAATAGAGCATAATATTCAGCCCAGAAATTTAAAGAAATGTTCACATAGACACCATAAATCTATCAATTTCTCCTAAGCCAGCTGGAGATGCTCCTTTCTATTAAGGCAAACAGTTTAACAATAGCAGGGCAAAAGAGCAGACAAGGACTTAGTGGCCATCTGGCATCTGGATACAGTTATTGCCCCCCTGCCGGTCCTGTCCAATGCCTCCCTGACCACTCTTTCAAGTTCCTTCTGTCATCCTTGCTGTATTCATTAGTGCTATTTAGATTATAATGAAGGGATTTTCCTTTGTCCCACCAGACACTGACAACTCAGAAACAAATTATTACCACAAGACTTTTGTTCATATTGAATACTTTCTGTTACCTGCTGATCATGCCTTTGCTTTGAGTTGTTTAGAGATCCTTTTCTGTCTCTGTACCTACTTCCCTCCGTCCATCCTCAATAATCCATATCTCTATAGTCCCTCTATCTGTGACCATATGATATGACAAAATTACTGTATCATGCATTTTCAAATGCCTACTTACTGTCTTAAGACGTCTTTGCCATAAATATTTTAGAAAAAATAACAGTGATTTTATTTATTTTTCTTTGAGT
This sequence comes from Atherinosoma microstoma, assembly GCA_037177055.1. Taxonomy (NCBI): domain Eukaryota; kingdom Metazoa; phylum Chordata; class Actinopteri; order Atheriniformes; family Atherinidae; genus Atherinosoma; species Atherinosoma microstoma. The sequence continues at coordinate 15,495,823 of JBBBVU010000010.1, forward strand.
TTTTGTGCTCCAGAGCAATTTGACTCCTCTGTCTATCGCTGCTTTCCATTATTTGGCTTTTCTATTTGACCTAGTTTTTCCTTTCTGTTGCTTTGTGCCTAATAAAAATGGTTTCACCCGAGGAACGTGAAGTGTAAAAGAAAAGAGGAGCCATAATATGGCCATGCTTATAAAAGCCAGAGCAGTTTTGAATTTAGTTATTTAGTTTCCTTAGTAGCCACGATACAACAGCCAGTTTTGTAAAAAAAAAAAGAGGGAAAACATTTGATTTGAAATTTGATTCCTCAATTCCCTCTTTAGATTTCCTCTAGACTGCATGACTGTTGGTTTTCACATCCAGCAATGTCATCAGAAGTCATGCGGAGAGGCTGCATTTCCTCCATTTGTTGGAAATTCAGCCATTTGATGAATGGGCTCTAGGCCAAAACAGAGTTTAGTAGTTCAGGAACAGAAAAAGAAAAGATGCACGTATACAATGTGGCCTCTCCCCTCGTTTATGTATACTTTATCTCCTCTCCAGAAATAGCTGTGTGTGTAGCTCGTAAACTTTGACCCTAAAACCTGCAGTTCAAACGGTCATGACCCAGTAATGCTCTACGAATGAGTCACAGCTGAAACAGAGGCACCAAGCAAAGATCTTAGTTCTGTCAATGAGACTTCTTGTTTTCCATTTAAACATAATTGGAAGTTCTCAGATTGTGAGTTTTGGGCAGCAAGATGCTTTCCTGACGTTTCTATCAAAATAACTAAACTTTATATCATTAGAATTGACAGCTATATATGAATTTATTTTTGTTTGAAATGTGTATCTATATAAATGTTTCTATTTGTTTCTTTTCAAGGCTCCAGTGCTGCGGCTTGAAGGTCGGGGAGATCCCATCGTCTGTGGTGCCCCAGCCTCAAGAGGTGTGTGGGTCACCAGGGGACAGAGACAGGAAGGGCACTGCTGTGGACGTCAAGCATCCCCTCTCCCCTCTGCTCAGCCTGAGTGTAAGCCCAGGTCCTCCTGACACCATGCTGGCTCACAGAAGACCCATGACCACCAGTGATCCGCAGCCTCCCAACATGGAGAACGGGTTAAACCACAACAAGAGCTCAGCAGTTGCCAAGAGTGCCAGCATTCGTGACAAGATATCACAATGGGAGGGCAAAAAGGAGCCTACCCCTGTAAGTCCTCCAGGGACATGTCCTCTTAGTGCGACACAGAAGGAGAGTGAGACAGTTAGGAAAAAGGAATCAAAAACTTCTGAGGTTCAAAGGACAGACAGCAAGAGGTTTGTCAGCTGGGACAGACAAGACTCAGGGAAGGAGAATGTTGTAAAGCTGGGAGATTTGAGGCCTAAACCTTCAGATGGCCCAACAAGTAAAGAGAGAGAAGTTATGCAAGAGAGAGGCTGCCGTGTTTCCAAGACAATGGAACAACCCCAAGACAAGAAATCTGTTTTGACTCATGTTAAGAAACTGGAGAAGGCAACAAAAGAAGTCCCTGATAGACCCTCACTTGCATTTCCAGGGAATTACTTCTGCCCTCCTTCAAAAGAGGAGCTGGAGGAAACAGAGAAGAAAGGCAACGAGCCCATTTTTGGGACTTTTGACATGACTCGACCAGGTGGATCATGGAGGAGAAAGGAGGGGAATTCAGAGAATGTGTACAGTGAGCCAGGTGCTCCATCTATAAACCCACTACCTAAACCTCAAAGAACCTTCCAACATCACACACCGCCCACTACAGCAGCATCAGGGCCATGTTTTGGGAAGGGAAAGAGGAACTTGCCTCCTTTGCCTTCCATTCCTCCTCCACCTTTACCCACATGCCCACCACCAGGAGTTTGTAGGAGACCTTGGGCCGACAAAGCCCAGGACAGTAATAACAGGTAAGATGCTGCAATAAATACTCTATCCAAACCCTACAACAAAATATTAAGAAATATTGAATATCTCTTGGGAAATTAAGATAAACTAAAGAAATTAAGATGGTTATGGTTCCCCATGACCATCTAACTGTTCCCCCCATCAACATCATACCAAGTCTGAGATGCAAAACATCTCCCATATCTGCTGTAAACCAAAAGCACTGGTGACCTCATTTTGTTTCTGAAATACCCCTCCAAATGAGCTCAGTGGGTGATTCTGAGGAATGTACACATCAACTCAAAGAACACAATGCAAACAGTTGTGTGAATCATGTTTCTTGCTTTTATTTAAAAAAAAAATACTACTCTTGACAGTAGAACTGATCATGCAAAACTTTTTGGCTAACACAAATATCTTTTTAGGAATTCATTTTGCGTAGATTACATTTCTAAAGGTAAAAATATGAAACTGTCCAGAATCTGAAGCATTTACTGAACAGTGAAAAATTAACTCAGTGGAAGTTTTTATTCTCAGGCGGACTTGAATTCAGATGGTTACAGTCAAATAACAAGAGTTCTGCAGGGAAACAGAAAAAATGTGAACATTGCAGAATTGGAGCACATCTATTGTTCACTTTCTACAGTGGCCTGAATTCTTGTTTGGAGCTTGGCTTGGATCTGTTACATTCCATACCATATGTGGAGGCCTCAGTCTGCTCAAGTGTACTGTGTCAAGCCCTTTGTTTGGTCAGACTGTTTCCCTCTTGAGTGTCCAGTGCAGGGTGTATATGGATGCCGGTGCACTAATAAATCATTCATTTATTAGCTCTATTTAACTACATCTGAAGCTGTGAAATGGTCTACAGTAATAGTAGCTTTTGTAATGGTTGTTTATTTTATTCTATTCTATTTTTGTACCAGGATTAGTGCATTAAAGGTCCAGTAAAAAGACAAAAATTGAACTGCATTTTCTGGGAAAGTTACAGTTAATTAAAAGGACAGAAAAGGCTATAAAGCAGACAGTCTGTTGTATTGTTTTATGGTAATATGCAGGTGTTAGCCAGAGTAGAGAAAGTATGTTATACTTTTTAATTCAGTTAACCTAGCTGCACCACAGAGAGGAAAATAGACAGTTGTAGCTTATGAAAGATGAGGCGAATTTCATCACTTTTATATTGTGACACGTGCAGTAAGCTTTTACTTTTATACAAAATGGCAGCCCCCTTGTGAATGTATGCAGTCATGAACATTGTGCACATTTATTCTATTAGTATTTGGCACAAAATGTGCTCATTTAGACTTTGCATACTATAACTTTATCTCTTGTGCTTGAAATAGATATTTTTTATTTTCAATTTCAATATGAAACACATTGGTTAAAAAAGACATTTTCTTTTTTTCTTCTGTTTTTTTCGGGTGTGCTCTCCAATGTCTTTGTGCTGCTTTGTCCACCAGGAAGTCCTTTGAATTTGAAGATCTGCTTCAGTCCTCTACAGAAAGCTGCCGGGTGGACTGGTACGCTCAATCCAGACTGGGCCTCACATGCACTTTATCAGAAGAAAACGTCTATGAAGACATAGTTGGTAAATAATAAGTATTACATCTTTGGCTTTCCTTAATCATATGACATAATTCTCAAACTGATGACTCTGAAACATCTGTTTTGGATCTGTTGAAAGTGAAGAAGTGCACTGTTGGTTTTATCTTATCCTGTTTTCTGTGTGCTCACTCCATGGCCTGACCCTTTCTCATATCAGTGTGTGTCACAGAGTTCAGCAACAGAGTTGATGAGGAGGACAAACTTTCTTTGCTCTGTTTTTTCGGCTCCAGTTTTAATTTAGATCCATGCTGCTTTTCTTTTATTAAAAACTCCACGTAGAAACCTGAACTATGTTACTTATTGTCTGCAATGTTATAGCAACCCCACCAAGAGCCTGTTTAATTTCATCATGTATAACAGTAGTGTCATGAGAGGTTGTAGTGGAGCTGAGGTTGGTTACTGTGATCGTTAGTGCCGCAGGGAGAATGTGATTGGCTCAGAGCCATGGGACATTACTGGCAATAACTTCAATATGTTTTCGGTTTGCCTCTAAACACTTCTGTCTATCCAGTGCTGCTTGCTGGCAACAATCAATTAAGTTGACTATAATTAAGTAATGCCACACCATATTTTCATTCTTTTTATAGTTTTGCCCTTTTATACAGTGGTATTGTTTGTTAAAACATGCAGACACTAGTCACCTACCAGCATCCCATGAGTAAAGCAATTCATATCTACTAAAAAAACTGCTTAGGGTAGCAAAGATAAAGATAATGAAGACAGTATGAATAGGTGCAATGTTATCCACCCTCAAATGTGTCATAAATGCACTTTAAATATGCACTCTTGTCAGTGTAAGGGAAGGGAAGGCAAGTTTATTTGTACAGCACATTTCCTGTTCAAGACAATTCAAGTGCTTTACATAAAACATTAAAAGCATTACAGATGGTGGAAAGAAAAATCACAATAAAATCTTTAAAAATTTTTTATTGATTTTTAAAAAAAAATCCCAAATTGAATTGATTAAAAGCAAGATAAGCTCAAAATTATCATGCAGATTTCATGCATAGGTGCATGAGAACAGAAATGTTTTAAACCTGGATTTAAAAGTGTCTACATTAGGTGAGAGTGTATTTAGACTGAGAGGAAGGCAACTGTCAACACATCATGTAGCCAGGCACAGGCCTTAAAAAACTGATGCATGCTCACATGTGAATAGCTGACAGCGCACACAAACACGCAGAAGAGATGAGCGTGACGTTCTCATCAGCCAGCAATGTCAAAAACAGCCCAGATCCCTTGTTTTCTTTCAAGGAAGAGGGAGCAGGGAACTGAGTGTCCCTCTTTCTTTGCCTACGCTTACAGGTCACATCTGCTGGATGGATTGATTGAGCAGAAGAATGATTTGGGAAAACTAGCCTACTTTTGCATATTTGCAGTGGAGGACCTGTGGCTAAATCTAGTCTTAGCTTTGAAAACATCTTATCAGAGTAAAATATGAGCTGGGTAAGCACATTTCTGCCTCTAGTAGCTCTCTGCACATCTGGAGCAGGAATCATCTGGCAAAACAAACATGACTGATATGGAAAAAGTACTCATCTGCTCTTTGGAAAATGCAGGTTACAGAGGCTGTTGTGCAACTCAGCTGATGTTGATATGTTGGCTTTAACAAAATTGTGAATTTATGTTCTGAAGATCCACCATCCAAGGAGAACCCTTATGAAGACATAGAGCTGGAGCAAAGCTGTTTGGGAAGCAAATGTGTTTCACCAGCCTCCTCATCTCCTGTTCCTGACACGCCAACTAAGGTATCTGATGGCCAACCCGTCACTATTAAAGCTAGATTTTCTGGATCGGTTCAATGATAAACCACCTTATTTTGTGTCTGTCCCACCAGTTATCCTCCAAGCCTGGCTTCTTTAGGCAAAACTCAGAACGGCGAAGCTTCAAAATACCAGAGCTACGCAAGACCAGCAGAGACACTGGCATCTCCTCCCCTTCCCGTATCAGTCCTCCCTCAACACCTAGCAGCCCCGATGACACCCCCTGTCTCTCTGGAGACCCTTACAATCGCAGACGGAAGAAAATCCCTAAGGTACGGAAGTCTGAGAAGCCTCTTGCAGAGCTCTTGTTCACATTTATGGCTGAGCTCACTGCGTAGAGAGGTTTGAGCTGGTCCACTCATTCTGCCAACAGGGGATGAGTGATGAAGAGGAACTTTTCTGAGGCATATTTCCTGTAAGGAGTGTGCAGGTCTGAGGGGCCTGAAGGAAGATATATAGAAGTGATTTTTGTTGGAGCCAGGGAGAGATTTAAAGATGGAATAATCTTCTCATTTATCTCCTACAGATGGTGCTGAAAATCAACAGCATCTTTGAGGCACGCAGAGGCAAGAAGCGCATGAAGAGGGTATCTCAGTCTACTGAGTCCAGCTCAGGAAGAGGTGAGGCTTCAAATACTGTGTAACAGTAGTTCACAAATAACACTTCATAAACCACTTTAGCTTGTAGAGCATGTCCACTACTGTAATTCAGTACATCATGGAGGTTTTGTGTTTGTTGATTCTTTTTGTTTTATTAGTTAACAAGTTACATGAAGCATCCACAGAAAGGCGTCAGCTGAGGTTTGATCAAAGAGCCTTCTTGCTGTTATTGCGGTTATTGGGCATCATGACATGTTTTATGCTAACCGACTTTTTTTCTTTTTCCTACTTTGACTACTTTTTTCCTGTGAGTCTCATCTTGTCTACTGATTTGGTGTTGGTAGTGTACTTTTATGTTTCAGTAACTTTTGATTAAAACTCATCCTTTTGGATGAACTAAAATCAATTAATTAGCTTGCTACCAGTTGAAGTTGGTTCTTTTTTTCAGCATACATAAAAAAATCTCATTAAACCATAATAGCCAGCCTTTTAAATCCCTGACAACATCGGAAAGATGCTATCACGCACTATTAATGTCAGTGTTACTAATGCCACCGCGAGTTACTATGTCAAACTGATGAACCATGGAAGAATAAAAAAGCAATACTGATAGTTTTTAGCTTCAGAGAATGTGTTTGGCTTTTGTTAATGTGATCATTTGGTCAAGACTAGAAACAAATTTTCATTTCATGTTTTTTGACAAAGCTCAACAAGCTCATCATTGAGGTGTCTCCTTTCTGTTTGACTTTACAAGTATTCTAAGCGTACACGCACTCATCAACATTAACTGTGCTGGCAAGGTGATACTTTTTGGATCAGTTAAAACTGACCAGCATTTCAGAGGACTGTTGTTTTTGTTGCAGTGGCTGGAATGAAAGCAACATGAACAATTTCCACGTGTATGGGGCTTCCTGTGATGTTTATCTGCACTCTAACTCTATTGTCTTCTTCACCCTTTTGGTTTAGTAACAGATGAGAACAGTGAGTCAGAAAGTGACACAGAGGAGAAGCTGAAAGGTGAGAACACAAAACAAATGCACACATGTAGTTAAAAAGTGCATGTTCAGTCATGCATGTATAAAAAAGCTTTGTATGTATATCATAAGTTATAAATAAACACAACAGCAGCAAATGTGTAGGAACTGATTCAAAGTTTTGCTTTTTTCAATACTCTATTCTTTATCTAATAACATGTAAACAGGTGAACAATTATTAATTCTGCAAACACACACTGACTTATTTGAATTTGTATTTATGTGTGCATGACATCAACATACTGAATTTGCATTAAATGTTTCTCTGTGAACTTCAGCTCATAGCCAGAGGCTTGTGTCAGTCCAGTCCATGCTGAGGCAAACAGGGCGGTACCGGACCTTGGAGAAGGACTTAATTGAGTTACAGGAGAGGAAACTCTTTGAGTATTTCATTGTTGTTGCACTGCACAAGACCAAGGCTGGTGTTCCATACCTGCCAGAAGTCACACAGCAGTTTCCTCTAAAGGTAAAAATGGATCGAGATATTTCTGACAGTTAGAACGGACTTGGGGGGCTTTGTGTTTTACAAACCAAAAGAAAAGGAAAGGGAAAAAGGGGAATTCTAATATAATCACCATAAAATTCAAGGAAAATGTTTTGTTTGATCTAATTTACTAGGTTCACAGCTCAATGTGATGTAAAATATCAAAACTTTAGTTATCTCAACATGATTATTTCCTCTGGTCTTTCTTACTTATTTGAAAAATAGAAATAGGTTTACACACATTTAAATCTTAGACTTAAGGCCAGTTGTTGTGACTTACGGGTAAAATTAACATATCTGTTCTATGTAAATTTTTTGTGCCTCATTTTTATTTCCTCATCTGTTTCCAGCATCTTTTTTGTTTTCTTTTTGTGCCACTATCCCTATGGCAATCTGAAAATGGAATTTGTGAAACATGCTGGTTTTCTTACTTCTTAGATGGTGAATGCAATTATCTTTATGTGATTTCACTTTCTCGCTTTGTCATCCAGCTTGAGAGGAGTTTTAAGTTCATGCGGGAAACTGAGGACCAGCTGAAGGTTATCCCTCAATTCTGTTTTCCTGATGCCAAAGACTGGGCGCCTGTAGATAACTTCCCCAGGTCAGTCTGAGTCTTGATGTTGCCACGGTATGTTAGAACAACAAAAGGTGAAGCAAAACAGGAACACCCCAGGAATTTCCCAGCTGAATGGTAATAGCTCAGCTAATAAGTACCTGGCAGTGAAAAAGCCCTAAAGAGGTGACCTAATGTGTTGTCAGGAGGAGTGCACAGAAAATGACACTCATACATAGAGCAATAGTGGATTTAACATTAAACATTTGGTTTGTCATTGCAAAATCACCTGTTTTTAAACTGGCTGCTACCCAGTATCTCCTACTAATAATTAGCTGGAGGAAAATGTTTGATAGGTGAGTATGGGGTTCCGTTTGTGCCAAAAATATGTTTTTGTGTCCACTGTTTATGTCTACAGACCACATGTCCAAGCTT
>JBBBVU010000010.1:15505431-15520955 GCA_037177055.1 Atherinosoma microstoma
TACACATGAATTGTAGGAATATCCTTAACAACTTATGTCTCTATGTATTGCTATTTTTAACTCTCATCTTCCATATACTTTGTTAGAAATAAGTTTTTATACCTCTTTTTTAATATATTTATGTTTGAACTTTGGTTCATTTCTTGCGCCAGGCTATTCCACAAAGTCACCCCACAGCGCAATATACACATGCTTTTCATTGTTGTTCTTACATTTGGTTTTTTGAAATTTAGATCACTCCTTAGGTTATAGACTTCTCTTTCTGCAGACATTTTCTGGATATTGTTTGGCAGTAGATTATTTCTTGTTTTATACATTATTTGTACCGTTTTGAATTTAACCAAGTCCATAAATTTCAATGTGCAAGATTTTATAAAAAGTGGATTTGTGTATTCCCTGTGTCCGGCTTTGTTTATTGTCCTTATCGCTCTTTTCTGAAGTTTACATATCGGCTGTAGTGTGCTTTTGTAGATATTCCCCCAGACCTCCACGCAGTAAGAATCTAAGCAAAAACGGAACTATATCCACATCCATTACTTGTACCCAATTGTTTTTAATTGCTTGGATTTGTACTTAAGAAAAAGTCTGACATACAACCTCACCCCCAGGGGAGTGGAAAAAAGTACTATCCTTGGCACCCACAGAACCCCACCCACCCTCTGCCCGGTCCACTTTCCCACAGAGCCTTGCAGTCCTGGCTCCAGTACAGAAACACATATGAAATGCAGCTGATGTGGTTGCTACTGTGGAAAAGGTTCCCTGTAATGAGCCTTAGATTTATCTACATATTGAACTTTGTAAACATCTGTGCAGCGTACATATGACATAGCTAAAGTTGGATTTGTGTGGATACATAAGTGGAAATTGGGGAGTTTTCTGAGTGTGTTTCAGCCACACAAATGTTAAATGGCACACAGATGTGTAGGCTACAGTGTGCTTGCACAGATCAGTGATTTGGGCTGCTACCCATTATTTATGCTGACTTCTCACTATGTTTGTTTTTTTGCACTTTATCATGGCCAGAATAAATAAATCTGGGAATTTGTTCAGTGTGGTTGACAAAAATTTTATGAAATACCTTAACACTTGATTGATCTATGGTGACAGAGGATTTTAATGTAAAGAAAATTTATGCTGGATCTGAACATGGCTAGGAAGCCCAGACCTTATTCACATTGATTAAAAAGCTGATTGTTTTTAACATGATGATGTTTATTTCATTTGTCAAATTTGAAGTTTTGTGTTCGGTTGTGAAGCATTTAATCCATGCTCCATGCCAAAAACATTGGTAAATTACCTCCAGGCTTTCTGTTACTCCTCTCTTGCTGATTGAAACAGGATGGCTAATCATTATTTCAGCTTTAGAGTAGTCTTGCAACCATGGCAACAGATGATAAATCTGACTCAGGCATTATCAGTTAAATGAGTCCCAAACTGAAGAGGTGCCACTTGATTAGACATCTTTTTATTAATAATCTTGAACTCTTTTCTGCTCCAGACATCACTCAATTTGTTGTGGTACTTGCTGTTTTTTTCATCTTTTTTTTTTTACCATAACAATGTAGAAAATTACTACAGACACAGCACTAATATCATGTTAAGCGCTGTCTGACGACAGCCAAATCTCCTTATATCCTTTTGGATATTAAACAGAGCTGGAACCTGTTGTAATAAAACGTGACTTTACCCACACCCAGTGCTCCCCATAAAACCCCGATTTTAACCGTTACATGCTTCAGGCTTTGCGAGCAGGGTCTAAGGTGGATCTGTGAAGACATCTTAGTCTCAAATTGTGACAGAAAGACCACAAAGTACCAGCAGTACAAATTCTGACATTTCTGGTATGTAATTTCCTTTACAGATTCTGGATGAGGTGGAAAAAAGGAGGGCTATCTCTCCCGCTCTGGTGCAGCCTTTTATGAGAGGTATTATGGAGGCTCCCTTCCCTGCTCCAGGAAGGACTATCACTGTCAAAAACTTTCTACCTGGCTCTGGGACAGAGGTGAGCTGACCGCAGTCTCACTGTGGATTTTCCCCATTACTTTCTTGCACCAACTCTTAAATGGGGAATCCGTTGGCTTTTTACAAAATTTACAAATAACAAATTTTACAAATACGTAACCACACTCGTGTTGTTAAGCACACTCAGACATTATTTGCATGGTTAGATAATAATCTCTTTTTGTGTGTATGTGTGTTGCTCTTTTTCACACAGGTGATAGAACTGTGTCGACCATCAGATTCCCGTCTGGAACACGTAGACTTCGAATGTCTCTTCTCTTCGTTGAATCTCCGTCTCCTCCTCCGAGTTTTTGCCTCTCTGCTGCTGGAGCGCAGGGTCATCTTCACTGCCGACAAACTGAGGTTGGCTCCAAAGAGATACTGTTACAGAGCATAGTGGTTAGTTTGATTTCCAAACCAAAGATCACATGCTTAGCCCCTGAGACAAGCGTCAGCTCTGGGGCAAGCCAAGTCATTACAGTATTTCAATTAAGTTAATAAATCTAAGCTAATAAATTAATGAAGGCGGGATTGTGATGCTTAAAACAGCAACAGGTTTAAAGGATATGACAGAGAGACCTCAAGATGACAAGCAAGTCTAAGAAAAAGAAGATCCTGACTGAGTGTAAGGGGGAGGAATGTTGTTGTGTTATACAGTTGCTTTGGGAACAATCAATTCTTCTCTGGAAAATGGTCATGTATGCCAGATAAACGGCTTTAAAGCATAACTCCAAAGCTACAACGTGTACACAGTAACGTCACAACATCCTCTATGTTCAATTAAAACTTTAACTCTAATCTCACCATTAAAAAAATTAAAAAATTAAAAACAACTGCACACGGATCGGCAGAAAAAAATCAATCTAACCTGATTTACTTTAATAAACACAGAAGATTTATGCTGAATAGATGATAGTATACAGTGTGTTTGTCATTTTCTCAGCTGTTTCATGTTATTTAAGAGTAAGCCTTATTGGTATTTCCCATCATTTGCTGAGCTCCTGCAAGTTCTCTGCTGTTTAGTGGAAATTTGGCATTGCCAATCATTTGTTTAATGAATTCACTGTGAGCACAAACACATATGGGAGTGATTAAGTCAGCAGTGTGTGAGTGGTTTGCTGCTTCTATAAAGTTTTTTAACTGTTTTGATCACGTTTCCCTAAAATATTTCTCTCAGGGTGACGGTGGGGTTTGTTGGCAAACAGATGAAGTTTTCACATCGTGTTTTTCATAAGTAAATTGCATGAGTAATAGGAGGAGCTTAGCGCCATCATGTGGTCAAATTTAGACTATTTCTGAGATAGTTTTGGGGATTTTTAAGGAAATATTTTTTTTATTTTTGTGCATTTTAGGGTGTTACCTACGATTTGTGTCATTGTCTCCTCTTGTTGAATATGAACATTGTTCATATTCAATCTGTTTAATTTGATGTGCAGCAATTCAATTCAATTCAGCTTTATTTGTATATTGCCAATTCACAACAATGTCATCTCTTCACTGACAATCAGCAGGTTGTGTATAAGAAATTGCTGAATTAAACTACTGAGATGTCAGCAGCAATGTCCAATGCTTTACTGGGCATTAACAACTAAATACAAATGTTGCGTATTGTGCATTCAGATGCTGGATTATCCTTGCATGATAAAACAGAAGTAGTTGTATGCTGCATCTTTACATGTTAAAATTTTTTTAAACACTGCATGGGAAGGAGGTTTCACAATGTTACACAGAGAAATGATAAAAGTTTATTTACAAAGATAAAAAAAGTGTAAAGTTTTTTAGAACATCTAGGAAAACATCATTTATGATGCATTAGATATAGAAATTGTTCTTATGATGACTGTTTATTTTTAAGAGGGACGTTGTGAACAGTTTTTGGAAGGTTTATCTTGCATTTTCATCAAAAAAGTAAAAGATCTGTACCATAAAATAATATCACAATTCAACTACTTAGTTTTCACATCCATGGAAGTTTTATCTCCTCTGCTTGTCTTTCCACAGCACATTGTCTCAGTGTTGTCACGCAGTTGTGGCTCTACTGTATCCCTTCACCTGGCAACACACATACATCCCCGTGCTGCCGCCATCCATGTTGGATATAGTCTGCACCCCAACTCCCTTTATAGTGGGCCTCCTCTCCAGCTCTCTACCTCGACTCAAAGAGTTGCCCATAGAAGAAGTAAGACCAGACTTTTTTATTTTTATTTGTTTAGTGATATACTGTGGTGCCCTTGACTCGAGGCATTTCCTCCATTGAACAATAGCTCCAGGAAATGATATCACTCTCCCTCTGCTCAGGTCCTGGTGGTTGACCTTGGCAACAGCCGCTTCCTACGTCAGGTAGTAACTATGGAGACTGAAAGGGAGCACTGTGAAACCTATCTGTAGTCATTGTACACATGGAGAATTTCAAGCAGACATAATCTGGATATAGCATGTTTGTGTGCCATCTATTTTTATATCTCTCTGTTTTTTTTCTCATCACAGTTGGATGATGAAGAGTCCATTCTTCCTCACAAGCTGCAGGCAGCTCTGGAGCATGTGCTGGACAAGAGGAGGGAGCTGGCCTGTGAGAAAGGAGATCTGCCTGATGGTGATACTGAAAACTCACTATTCTTCATATTTTGATGTGTTTTTGCAATGTATCTACTCTTTTATGACAGAAAAAAAGTCCACCAGAGATCAATGGATACTAATACTCTTAAGTAATTTTCTGAGAGAATATTACTGAGTATTGTTTGATTTGAATTTTTACTCCTCAGATTAACAGTTTTTTAAATGAGCTTTTAAAAGCCTCTAAAGTTGAGGTGATGCATTATAGTCTCATCATACTGCAACTTAATACAATTTTCCTTGCCATAGTAAAGCATATTTAAGGAGAGCTATTGGGTCAGGATTTCAACATTTAAAAGGACATAGTTTTGTGTATTTGCATTAAAGAGGAAATCTTGGATTTGATGGCAGCATCAAAAAGTTTGAACAAATGGCAAATAATATTGTGGAACAAAATGTTTCTCAATGTCCAAGTAAATATTTTCAACATCCCACCATTTACAGTAGGTATATCATCAAAAGATTCAAAGAATCAGGAGGAATCTTTGTGTGCACTGAACAAAGCTGAAAGTCAGAACTGAATGCTTGTGCATTACGGGACCTCTGGGGGGACTGCATTAAAAAGTTTGAGGATGAGTGGAAAACTGTTCTGTGGTATGACAAAAATTTTTTATCAATTTTTGGGGAACAATGGACACTGTGGTGTAGACTAAAGAGGAGAGAGATCACCCAGCTTTTTATCAGCAGACAATTCAAAAGCCTGCATCTCTGATGGTATAGGCTTGCATTAGTGCCAATGGTGTGGGCAGCTTACACATCTGAATGCTCCATCAATGCTGTAAAGAACATTCACATTTTAGAGTAACATCTTCTCCCATCCAGACAATGGAAGGGCTTGCAGATTTCAGCAAGACAATGCTAAACCACATACTGCATCCATCACAACAACTGACCTGCCTGCAGTCCAGACTAGACCTTTCCCCAATAGAAAACATTCAGTGGATCATGAAAAAAACAAACATCCTGGCAACAAACGCCCAGAATTGTTAAGCAGCTAGATCCTGTACTAGGCAGGAGAGGAACAAAATTCCTATTTCCTAAAACTCCAGTAACTGGTCTCCTCACTTCCTAGACAATTATAGACAGTTGATAAAAGAGGGGATGCCACAAAATGGGAACATCAGCCTGTTCCAACTTTTTTTTTAGAAATGTTAGATAATTCAAGATAAGCTGATATTTTTCATAAAATGGCCAAATGTCTCAGTTTCCACATCTATTATATTGTTTATGTTCTATTGGAAATTAAAATATGGGTTTATGAGATTTGCAGATCCTTTCATTCTGTTTTTGTTTACATTTTACGCAGCATCCCAATGTTTTTTGACATTTGCATTCTGATTAACACTTTGGAGCAGGTAGTGGACCTTATCACATTTCCTAATGCTAAACCAAAATTTTCAAAACCTGTGCAAGATTATAACTGATTAAGCGGAACTGATGTATCGCTTGCAAGAAATTAAAGTATTATTGATTCTGCTTGTGTCCAGCATTTAATAATATCAGTTAAAACTTGACTTTTCTTTCTGGCTTTCTTCTGTGTTTCCTCCAGACTCCAGCTCTCTCAGCACCGTAGTCTCAGAAGCCTTTGTGCGTTTCTTCGTGGAGATGGTGGGTCACTACTCCCTCTTTATAGGTGGAGCAGAGCGGGAGGATGAGTCTACCTCCTCCCCCATCTTGCCCAGCCCCTCTTCTTCCGCCCCTTCATCCTTTCAGCGGGAGGCCTTTCGCAAAGCGGTCACCTCCAAGAGCCTGAGAAGGTTTCTGGAGGTGTTCATGGAGACCCAGATGTTTACCGGCTTCATCCAGGAGAGGGAGCTGCGCAGGCAGGGCCTCAAGGGTACTGAGATTTGACCAGTGTTACAGCAAAGTTTTGAATCATAAAAGTAGAGATTTACCTCAAACAGTGCAAATATTTTCAAATATCTAAGTCTTAAATGTATTTATTAAATCTCTAAAATTCACTTGAAGTTATTTAATCATTTGTTTCCAGGTCTCTTCGAGGTGAGAGCACAAGAGTATCTGGACTCTCTTCCTGGTAGTGAGCAAAGAGGGGTTAACAAGTTCCTCAAGGGTCTAGGTGAGATACAGTACAGGTAAAACAAATCTAAAACCTTTGAGTTTTTTAATGAGATTTTTATAAACTTGTTGCTTTATTTGTTTGATTTTAGGAAACAAGATGAAATTCCTTTCGAAGAAATGAGACTTGAAGTTAAACTGTCATCAGTGAAAACAGGACAAAGAAGACATGCTCCCTGCATGTGGAGATCGTGCATATGGAGAGGTGTCTTTAAGTCAGAACAAAGGAAAGACCCCTGACTTGAACTGGATTCACAGCTGGTGAACAAATGGGAATCTGGGGAACGTCAGGGGCTTATTTCTCAGCTTTATTTGCCAGTCATTCCGTTAGGGTTGTGAAGACCAAATCAGTCTCACAATTTACAGTAAATGTTTTACAGATTACTCTCTGTCCCTACAGTGTATCACTGTATAGCACATCACAGTTTAAATGTTTTGGCAAGAGTGTTCTCGGTCACTAACGTCACCTGTAAACCTGTGAGAAGGAGTACCACTGAAGATCCAATGTTGTATAAAACTTTCCTTACATTCCAAGTATTTTGTCTAGAGGTTTTTATAAATACAATAGTACAACTTCTTCATCAGCAGGAGGCTTATAAGTTAATTTATATTACTTTTAAACAAACTTAATCTCTCTTTTTCATTCAAATGACTGCAAAAGAATTTCCTGTAGTTGATAATACACTTTATTTAACAGAGTTTAGTCCAGAAAGTTTGTAGACCACTTATTGGGTTACTGGGTATGTGTACCACTGTTCTAAGTAAATGTACTTTCATTGGAAAAGGAACGTGCACCAAGGCTGGGGACCATTTCTCTCACTTGGGTATTAGTAGAGGTTGTGGGGCTAGAAGTGAAGAATGATGTGGATCTTAGGTCAATCAGTATCATCGTGTTTTTCTAAAACAACTACGGTTGCCTTAAACTTGATCGAAAATGCAATGAGACTTCATAAATAAAGTGATTTGAATTAGAAAAATCATGGCTCCTCTTTTTATAAACACGATATATAGGCTACTGGTTTGTGTTTGGTATTGTTGAAGTCAGGCTTCACAATGTGGTTGAACCTGAGTTTAACCCTCTGACCCTCTAGTTTGGCACCATGTGTTCTTTAAGTCCTCCAACTGGGGGATTTCAGGTTTTAAAGGGTTAAAGAAACATTGCATCTGTTTTCTGTATACTTCCAGCTCTGCCTTCATCCAGCAACTCATCCATTTCAGCTTAACTGTCAGGATAAATTGATTAATCACTTAGACAGCATATAAGTAGAAATGACTTTTGGGTTGTAACCTCATTAGTAAGAAAAGTGTGGTATTCAAACAGAACATCAATCTTGCCACATCAATAATTTGAAATACCTACAATTTCCACTAGGAGGCTCTGCTACACAGATCATGTTACTCTGCACTTGTTGCTTTGTGGACTCCAAAGTTCAGAATCACAACTCAGACAATTATGCCTCTAGGCCTTTAATGACTTGTGCAACATGCCCAAGTCCAACAATATTATCGCCTTTGTCTACTCATGTAACGATCTGAGTGGAGGATATGTGTCTGTAGAAACGGAGACGTTTAAGGAATATTTTTTTCTCCCAAAACTTTAAAAAAGCAAGTTCTTCTCCTTCTTGTTATGAATAACAACTTCTAAAAAGTGTGTAAAGCAGTGTATGTGTATGTTGCTGCAGGTGAAGTCAGTCTCGTAAAATTAAGGTGGATAAAATATGAACATTAAGTGTTTGACAAAATCTTTAATACAACACAGATTTTTAATCAGAAACTCAAAGTATGCCCTAAATCTACATTTTATTGATTGAATACCTGCATTTAGGTTTTTATGATGCTTATTCACAAGTAGTATAAAGTATAACTTCATTGTCTTATAGCTACAATTAGCTCTCAGCTAATTAGAATTATTTGGGAAGGATCTTGATGTTTGTCCTTCTACTAACGTCAATGACAGTTTCCTCGGGGATTTTATTATTATTACACTTGATGCGATTTCCTTTGCAACCCCCTTTCTTTCCTTTCCTATCCAGAGCCCTCCTCCACCTCCTCCTCCTCCTCTCCTTTTCGTCATTACGTGTTGACCGGTCAGACCTCCCTCCCCTCCTTCCCTCCCTTGGTCTTTTTCTCTGGCTTTTTCCAGGCTTCATGTCATACCACGGCTAATTCCTGAAATTCCTGCCCTCCTCTCGCTTCAAACAAGCGGCTTCAGGAAGGAGACAAGGCAGCAGAAAACAAACAAAGAAGAGGGGAGGAAAAAAGAAAAAGCTCACAGAGTCACTTTTTAATGTAAAAATACTAATACAGCTCTACCTGTCCAACCTGCCCGCCAGACTGTAAATAGAGTCTCACCAGGTAAGCAAACACAAGTGTTTTCCTAAAGACTCCCGTTAAGACTTCTTAACGTCTTGGGAACTTTCAGTGTTTTGAGTAATGTGCACGTGAAGTCCGTATTTCAGCGCCGCGTCTCTCTGAATCAATTCTCACTGTCTGTCGGTGATAACATTCCTCAAATGTTTCACATTTCTTCGCTCAAATTCCTACATTTTTTTCCCTTTTAATTCCAGCTGCGGAGTGAGTGAGTCAGCTTCGACTTCCTGTGCCTGAGCCGGAATATTTTCTGTTTTTGTTTTTTTTTTCTCTTCCTTTTCTTTTCTTTACGGGGAAAACGTCACAGCCGCGCGGTCAAACATTAGCGCCCGTCCGGGTAAACTTTTACACCGGGATTATTCAAACCATCTATTTATTAACTCGCGGGATTAATTCACAGTTTTTTTTCCTCCCTCCCTTCCTTCTCTTCTTTCAACAAGTGTGAGTAGACTAAAAGTGCAGAGTGATGTTCTGACTTCATGTTTCTCAGCTTGTGACTTGAATTGACTGCTGTTTTAAAGTCAATAAAACGTCTGATAGAAAAGAAAAAGTTAAAGTGAAATTTTTTTTACAAGGTATTGTAATTGAATTATTAGCAGAACAGGTGCTGTCTATAAGTGCTGCTGTCAGATAAATGGCTATAAATGTAAAGCAGGGAAAACTGCTGTTTCCTGGGAGATTTTTGATGGATGGAAGCAAAAAAAGTGAACACTCAAATAAAGTAAAATTTTTAATACTTCCACCTAAATTATTCATCATCCAAAAGAGTCTTACCGTTATATTATTATTCTGCTTACATTTTAGAGCTGCTATTATTATCCACGCACTAAGGTGTAAGCAGCTGCTTCATACAGTAGCTGATTCAAATGTATGTGTTGATCACATGATCTTAATCTGTATTGTAGCTTTGCCTTGCAGTGTATCTGGAGCCATAAGCACCTCTGAATTGTTTTTAATACAATATAATTGGTTCAGTAGGTGAATATAATTTCTCATTTTACATTACTCTTAACCGTATTGTTGCTATAAATGGATTTGTAGTAATTGTAATAGGAGTAGAGGTAAAACTAGTACTTCCTTCTTGGAATAATTGACTATGTGTTTCCAAGTGTTTGCTTTGCGCCACTTTTTGGTGTATTCTGACACATCTTATTGCCAAACATGTTCTTTTTACTTCGACATAGTCCGGGATTCCTGGGCAGGTAAATATTTTCTATAATAAATCTATGACCTGTTAATAAAACCTGAAGCTAACTTCAGATGTTCAATTTTACTTATGTGATTATTGCGGCCGTTCAGGACACAGGTATAACTGGGATACAAATAGAAAAGTTTTAAATGAAAAAAGACTGTGGAAAAAGAAAACTCACTCAGAATTTGAGCGTAGGAAGATGGAGGAAGTGACCATAACAATATGAAAGCGATGGTAAAGAACAATCACACTTAATGGATAGTGAAAAGATAAGCAGATGAAGTGATAAACAATCAACAAACCCTATCTGAAACAAAATCACTTGCACTGAGCCGAGGGGTTTGTGTGTGAGGCCGCAGACGAACTCCTAACTGTTCTATGGACATTCCTTAATTATTTATGAACTTGTCATATGTGTAATAATAGTGCAATTGCAATTGTAAATAATAATTATGATCTTGGCAGCACAATTTTCCTAACAGACTTCTTTGAAAAAGCCGAGTAAAACAGGAAATAATATCAGATTTCCACAATGAGTTGACAGCCTTTTAATGAGGTCATTGTTAATCATTTGTATGACAAATAATCCTCATATTTATGACTGAGTGTGACCATTTTTAATTGATTTTTTTTTTTTTTTTTTTAAATATCACGGTTTCTGTTTGGGCTATTATATGTCAACACCCCTGTCGGGTTTTCTCTCACAAACAGCATGAAGGCTGTAGCAGTTAGAATGAAGTTGACAACAGACCTCTGCTTTTCCTTAACACCGTAAAGCATCAGCAGCAGTAAAGTAGAGACAGGGAGCATTATTTCTTGTGTGAGATTTGGGGTTAGGCACTCTTACTGGAAATACTGCCGAGACAGAAGTGCGGCAGCAGTGTGGGGTGTGTGAAGATTTAGTCTATTTCTGCATCTTCGTGCAGGAAACTCCATAAACCGGTTCAGAAAGTTAACCATCAGCAGCATGTCAGAGTGAAGTGGTTAATCTGGATGTGTTTTTTTGTGCAATATCCCAGAAATGACTGAAACGCATTATAACTCCAGATTACGGCTGAAACTAAGGATGATTTAAATGAACACTTCATGTGGTAATTGTCTCAATAAATAGGTTCAGTAAGATGCTAAAGACATTTTCTAAAAAGTGATTTTTAAAAGCTGGAACAATAAAATTATGTATTTTTTTCTTTACAAGAATTGTCCAAAAAATTATTAAAACTACAACAGATTAGCTTTACATCCCATATACGCATGACTATGTGTAAAAATTTCAATTTGAAGTTGATTTTAAATGGAGTTTCAGATACTTTACAGCAGACTTGGGGGTCGTTCTGTAGAGCAGCTGAGACGAGTGTGTTTTCCAGCGGAGGAACAGGTGGAATGGGTTGAGGGGGGTGTAAAAAAAAAAAAAAATCACACACACACACACACCTGTCAGAGCCTCCTCTGAAGTGTGTGACAGGGGGGAGTTTGGGTTTTTTCCAGGCCTTGGCCCTTTTGTTTTTAAAACTGTGAACTCACAGTTGTCTCAGACAGATGAAATATATTGTAACTAGAAAGTTGTGTTGCTCGCATCACAGTAGCATTTTTACAGTTTATGGTGGGGGTGGATGCAGCGGAACCTGGAGGTAGATGTGTTTGTGTGGGTGAATGAGTGGAGCAGGAGGGATGGTTTGAAAAAAAAGGTAAAGGTGTGTGAGCAGCAAAGGAAAGTTGTGTGTTTTGTATTGCTTGTGTGTTGAGAGTCACCCTGAGACAGTTCCACTCTACAGCGGAGGAGTTCTTTTTTGTTTTCTTTTTTGCTGCGCTCATCCCACATAGCGATCATTCCTCCCCCGCTTGCATGAGAAAAACGAATAATGCCTCAGATATGAGCCTTGTAGAACAAAGGCTCCCTCCCTTTCTCCTCTGCACAGCACTTGTAGCTCTGTACAGTGTGTGAGTGTTGTTTGCCCATTGATTACAGCCAGGCTGACGGTTTATCTGGGGCTGCTGATCTGATAAACCCTCTGTTCACTTTTTCCTTTAGCTCTTTGGAGATGTCGAGTTTGACTCAGTTAAAGGAAAAGTTCAGTGTATATATGCAGTGTACACAGAATCACTTTCACACACATTCCCACCTGGTGGCGGTTTGGTTAAAGATCAGTGCTGCTGTAACTCCTGGCTGCTCAAGGTCTTATTGCATAGTGACTTTATAGTTACTGGTTTCCTTTTAATTATCCATAAGTCCAGAATTCACATGTGCATGTTTGAGCGGATGTTATGACATTATTCAAACTGCTGTTAAGTTTTAGAGACAATATTTAAATGCCTGGTTGCTTATTTTCATCCCTGCTATCTTAACTAAGAGAGCCTCCAAACAGCTGTCTTTTGCAGCTGGAAACCACAGCCAACAGCAGGCTGTCAGACTGGAGCAAAACAGTCAAGTTTCATGGCAATCAAAGAGCAGAAATGTGGAGCTGCAGTTGATAGTTAGTTAGTTGATTGTAAAAAATAATGTCTGGTTTTTGCCCTACAGTCAAGCTGTAGTGGGTTTTTGTTAAAACTGGTAGTCTGCTGTTTCCAGTCTTGATATGTGTTTTAGAAAAAGGTCAACATTGTCTTATGAACATAAACAGGTGCCATCTAAAATCCAAAATTTGGACAGATATGTGTGGTAGTAGTGTGCGTAGTTTGGAGGCTCCCGCCAGTTCAGCCTAGTGGGACTCAGTGCCAGTGAACACGTACTCTCAGAAAAAAACCCAATAAAACAAACCAGTTGGTCGACGTGGCTTTTCGCAGCAACGTTTTTACCATCACATAGCCTGATCCCATACTGCTGCCTTATATTTACAAATATGTCCTGCCATTGCATTCCCGACCTGATTAGTGGAGATTTCGACTATTGAAGTACACACACATGCTGTGCACTCACATACATACAGCCTGCACTATGAGTGGTGATCTCTATACGTATATTTTCAACATCTTTTTATTTTCAAGTGTTTAGTGCAGTGTGGCTTTGGATGAAATGCCAAAATCGAGCCTCCTAACAAGATGCTGATGTTAAGCAAGTTTAACATCAACTCACTCATCAGTGGAGGTTGTAGTCCTCTGACTGCAGCACCAGCTGGGGGATTATCCAGTTGAGCAGATCCAGGCAAGAGGGGCCACGCGGGTGTGTGTGTGTGTGGGGGGGGTCCTTGTTGGTGGGGGAGTAGGTGTAGAGGGGGGTTGTTTTAAGGCAAGGCTTAGTTTAATTAACCTCCTGAATGCTTTGAGCGAGGCACAGAGCTGCACACTAATGGTTTTTGGCCACCACATAGTTCAGAGTGACCTGCGGTGGCCCTGAGTTGGAGACATTTAAAATCGGTTACACAAACAGTAGAAATTTCACATCACAAATGTTTATTCATTTAAAAAAAGTTATGTTTTGTCGGGATTGTCGAAAAACCAAAATAGCTCACTGCTGAGTTGCTGGTAAACTTGTGATCAAGATTAGGACTTACTGGAATGTGCACAAGAAATAATTACATAAGATTTGTAGCTAATGTGAGTTGTTTCGTGTGTGATTTAATTCAGAAAAATTAGGTCAAATGAAGGTGGAACAAAATTTGGAACATCTAACCTGAAACCGGTTTTATTAAATGTGAATAAATAAATAAACTGATAAAAAAATAAATAATTAAAAGATCCATACATTTAGCTCAGTGGAAGAGGGGCTAACAGGCAGACTTTTTTTTTTTAAACATAGGCTCTATTAGGAATGACTTAATTAGATAATTAGACTCTCACAGCCTTCCAAGAAGAGACCTGTTAACAAGTGAATCATGAACAATGTCACACTTAGAGTGTGGCATCACTTTACATGCTCCCTTTAGGGGTTATTCAGCTTTAAGAATGTACATCATCACTACTTAATGAAGAATTCATCATGTATTTAATTGTTTGTTCATTTTAGAAAATGGGAAACATTTTGATGAATGAATGAACATAAATGAACACCATAACTTATCTAAGAAATGATTACTTTCCACTTACTTTATTTGTATTCTGTCATTTTGAATATTACTTAATACTGTGATGATGCATGAATGATGGTTTTTTTATATATAGGTTGCAATGGATAAAATAATCAGCAAATAATCTGTAAATTTAAGTGTAAGGTAAAGCTAAGGAAAGTGTTACATTTTTGCATGCTTAAAGGCCCACTATATAACTTATGCTATTTTCTCAGTGACACGCCCCCCCATTGACGGCTAATTCGGCATCCATCTTGGATCCTACCTGTACAGTGAGCTCTCTCCAGACAGTAAAAAACTGTCTTTTCTCGACTCTTGTCTTATCTCTTGCTCTTCTTTGCTGAATCCGCCGACGTGCGTTTAAAACGACCGGTTTGTTTACATTGGCGCGCTAGCGTTTAACGCATGTGTAACGCGAAACTCAGCACGCAGCGTCCCAGATGTGAAAGTTCTATAGTGCGGTTTTTCAGCCGCTGGGCGGTGCTGGGCCACGATGGCTCTATAAATGCACATAATAGATGTCACTGTGTCATCAAATGAGTCCAGGAAGCAGAGTTTTAAGGTCAAAAAGTAGCACAAAGCAGTGTTTATAGAGGGGGAGTTGTAAAGCAAAGCGCTCCAGGTCACATGATCCTATGAGAGATGGATCCGCTCCTACAAAGTTACAATGTCTGGTTTCTGGAGAGGGCAGCTGGCTCGAAGTGCCGACGCGCGTCAAACTGTATATTGACCTCAGAAATCATCCGTTATTTCTCACATTAGGCTCATATATGGGTCAAAAGTTACACGGTATCCCTTTAAGGTCAAACTGTCTTTGCCATGGATTTTACACATGTTGATATTGCAGCAGTAATACATTTTTTTATATAATGTGCAATCCTAGACTCCACCCACTCCAAAGCAGACTTCCATAACAATCTTTGTTTAGTATTTAGAGGAAACAAGAAAAATAATTAAAGATATTCCACTTGCAGGAAGTCCAACCCCCCCCTTTTTTTTTTTTTTTCTTTTTCTTTTTTTTAAAGAAGACTTGGTGCATATTAGAGAATTGAAATGACTTGGCACTCCATGTCTGACTTGGCAAAGATTAAAATGATGTGACTCACCAGCCGTTTCTGGTTTGAGGTGGCATGTGACTGACTTATATTTTCCGAGACCTGATATAATAACTAATAACCTAGAAATTAAAGCAATTCCAATCAATCAATCAATCAATCAATCAATCAATCAATCAATCAATCAATCAATCAATCAATCAATCAATCAATCAA
>JBBBVU010000010.1:15522645-15542570 GCA_037177055.1 Atherinosoma microstoma
AGACGTGTGCTTTTCCGGTCTGCACGTTTTTCGGGAGGGAGGGGGGGAGTGGGGGGTGAGCTCAACCCCCCCCCCCCCCCCCCCCCAACCCCCCCCCCAGATGTTTAAGTGTGCATATCCTAAACAAACTGCTGTGCGTGGCCATTTATTCTTTTTAAATGACTCCACTGGTTGTTACAATATCATCCCACCAAAAACAATGCATAAAGACATTTAACCAACATCCCAGCTGGAGGTTTTGATAAAGCAATAAGTGGAAACGGACAAAAAGAAAAGCCCTCATATGAGACTTGTTGGCATGTGTGTCTCTGAGGACGGGGATTCAACTTCAATGTGTCTTTGCTCCTCTGGTCACCCAACCTCTCCTCCAACACCAGGTACCTTTTCATTTGTGTTCATGTTGCCACTAACCCAGTTAATGATCTGAGGAGCAAAAAAGTCAGGGTTAGCAGATGTTGAGCTGATGGGATCATCCAATTCAGTCATTGTTCACTTCCTGTAACTGCCTTTATGTAGCAGCTAGGTATACAATTCTGCCCAGGTGGTCACATGGTCACACTGACATTTAAGTATGAAGATACACAGCCATCACATTTCTTTAAACTTATGAGAACCCTTTGGACACTTCCTTAAACTCCAAATTCTTTCTTTCTCCTTTCTTTCCACATCCAGACTCATCATCAGCATCTTCATCACACCTGTGGATTTCAAAGCAGGTGTGCTCCTTCTCCTTCCACTGAGCCCCAACCCTCCACCCCTTGCTCTGTGGTCTCCTTTCTGTCGTCCCACCACGTCTGCAGAGTGGGTGCCGGCTCCCTCCCCCAGGGGTGGGAGTGAGGAGCTGGGGGATGGACTTGACAAACCCCTGGAGAATGATGCAGAGGGTGTGTGGAGCCCCGACATTGAACAGAGCTTCCAGGAGGCCTTGGCCATCTACCCACCCTGCGGCCGCAGGAAGATCATCCTCTCTGATGAGGGCAAGATGTACGGTACGCCCACCTCTGTTGTACTGTGTGTGTACATCTGTCCAAT
Source organism: Atherinosoma microstoma (assembly GCA_037177055.1). Taxonomy (NCBI): domain Eukaryota; kingdom Metazoa; phylum Chordata; class Actinopteri; order Atheriniformes; family Atherinidae; genus Atherinosoma; species Atherinosoma microstoma. Next base: position 15,523,678 of record JBBBVU010000010.1, read on the forward strand.
GAAAAGAAATGATAAATTGACATACACATCATGTTTGGGGATCAGTCTTAATTTCCAGTAAATCAGGAGATCTTCGTCTCAAGTTTGAGTTTTTAAAACCAATATATCTCAGTATAAAATCAGTTTATCTCTGCAACCCTACTTAGAAATGATCAGTTACGAGGGAATCTTTGTAGAAATGTTGTCAGGCTGTCAAACATTTCCCTTGAATCTGCCTGTGTGGACAGTCGGAATGCAACATCATGTCCTTCATTAATTCAAAGCTTTTTCTTTGTGTTCTCCTGGAAATATTTCTTTGGCATTGAATCAGTTTGAAGGTGAGCGAGCTAATCTTCACAGCCAAGGTATTTCACATTCTTGAGGCTGGAAATAAAGAGGCTCAACACTCATTATTCCCTGATAAGTACGTGTCAACATCTGTGAAATTAGATTTAATTTACTCTTGTAGCATGTTCATATGCTGAGTGTGCAGTTCCGTGCTGAGTAAATGGGTGCGTACAGATGCATGCACAGTGCCACCGGACTGTTACATCTGCTGTGGACATAGTTATAGCTCCCAATTTGACACGCACCCTCTGTGATATTGAATTGAATGAATGAAATTAAATGAAATGAAATACTTTATTAATTCCAGAAGGGAAATTAAAATGGCACCCATTTTTGAGGTTTGGGTACCAAGGATTGGGAACAAGTCATTTAGATGTTTTGAAATTTGTTAGAGGCTTTGAGCATTTAGACTATGAGCTTCTTTTTGTATGGACTATTTTCTATTTTGTGGGCACAAGCACTTTTCAGTATAAAGTGTTTCTAATGTGGTTGGAGAGTTTGTTTCACATGGACTCTCCTCCACACACGTTCATCCCTGCTTCTTGTGTTCATGATTCACATCACTCCCATTTCCTGTGCAGCTGTTGGCTCCACAGGGTCCCGCAATGCAGACTATGATAGTATGATATAATATAACAGGTACAAACACTCTGAGCACTCCTGAATTTCACTTTTTTTTATCTTTACAAACAGATTATTCACTGAGAGTCTGATAACGATACTTATATTGGTCATTCACCAGCTTGGGTGTTTAATTAGTGACTTTTTAGCTTGAATTGACTTTTCACACTTCAGCTGGACCATTATGAGATCAAGTTTTTGTCTTTATTCATACCTAAAAGAAAGATTATTTGGATGATGTAATCAAGCAGGTGTTTGGAAGGTGAGGTGTCTACAACGTGTCGCTGAAAGATGTTTGCTGACAGATGATTTGGCCGTAGTGAGACCTCCTGCCTGACTGTTTGATAGCGGATCTACTTGGTGGAAAATGGGGCGGATGGAGGCGGTCATGCTTTCAGACAGCCTCTGTCATCGCCTTGTTTTGTCACAGAGCCAGACAGCTCCTTTAACTGTTAGCTTTGCCTAGCCTAGCTTAGCCATCTATTGAGGTCATGGCCATCCCCTGATCAACACTTAAACCCTTATAAAGCCTGTAATAATAGTTGGAGGGGAGGCAGAGGAAGGAGGGGCAGGTGTCCCACTCTGTGTCACGGGGGCTGAGGGGGTGGGGGGGTGCTGGATGGATTTTTGACAAGGAAGGCGCTGAGGTACCCCCTTCCTCTCTGTGGGGGTCAGGGGCAGGTGATGTGCACTAGGGAGTGCGTTGGCTTGCAAGGAATGGCATGTGCACTTGGAAGCCTGAGGGTTCAAGGCAGCTTGGCTGTAACCCTAAACCAGAATAGACGTTTACCCTTTGAGCGCCTGGAGGGGAGGCGGAGGGGTGGACGAATAAACACCAAGGTGGGCAGTGGTGATCTGCAAGGCCTTGGGGCATGGCAGAACTCTCTCACACCTGCCCTTGTGCTTTAAAGTGAGAGGTAGAGGTTGGGAGTTGGTTACCGTCACCACTTGGTGCTATCTAATTTACAACCATTGTATCTCTTTGTCTCAGACACTTCTCTTTGTCCTTTTTGAGTGGTCTCTTCTCTCTGTCGGGTCTGTCAGTTGCTCTGCACGCCTTTCAGTTAGCCTCCAGCTGCTCTCTGAGTTCAACCTGACAGCCTTGTGACAAATCTGGATTTATGACTTGAGAAAAAGGCAGGACTAAGCCTGTGTATGGCACGCTTTGACCTCATTGGCCCGTAAACAGCCATAGAGGCCCTTCCTTTAAAGTTTTCACAGCTCCCTTTTCCATTTCCATCCCTGTGGTTACCACAGGCTAGCAACTCAAGGCATTCAAGCAACCACAATCGATGCAAAGCCACTTTCGAGATCTTTAGTGTTGTTAATGATGTTAAAGCGCTGATGGGTGGTCTTAAATCAGGTAGCCAAATCAAATATCAGGTGAGAATATCTCAAAAGGCAAATGTGAAGTTGTGAAGAGATGACATGGTGGTTTTAGAAATGTTATGTGTGAGTCTTGTTGCACACACTGGCTAAATATGGATCATAGACAAAACAAACAGAAAAATGTGTCCGTCGGCTGAGAGCGACATATTTCAGGTTGAATTCCGTCATGAGGAATGAATGCCATTCTTTGCTAAACAATCTGATATTAAGTCTCCAGGCAGCAAAACACAAGGAATGTGTTCAAATCACCTTATGCATTGTAAACTCTTAATTAAATGGAATGTTTCTTGCCCCATTTTCTGCTTGTATGCCCTTCATTTTTTCCCATAATGCTATGCATTGCACTCTCCCTCGCGCCCATTACTCAACAGACCTATTAGCTGGTTTATTAGGGACGGTGTCATGGATAATGTGGCGGTTATGTGCTCCAATAGTAATTTGACATGCATCTGCCAAGGAAAACATTTCCTGTCTTGCATGGCTCTCAGCATGAGATGTGCCCTGTGGTCAAAGGCCTTCATGCTGGAATAATGGAGGAAAAGACCCAAACTTGCACCCATGTGCTGACAGCAGAAAAATGTGGCTCTGGAAATATGATTATCCTCCCTGTTGATTTGCTGCCATATATCTGCCAGTTTGATTTGTATGTTGTTTTTGTAAGCTTAATTATTTTATTTCATGTCTATTGAGTCCTATTTTTATTTAGCTGCATTTACCCTTGCATCACACCGTGCAGCTGTTAGGAAATCTAGCGTGACGAAACCAAACATCTGTATGAGGAGTGCTTTTCTCACATTTTGATGCGTCTGACTTCCTATGGGGAGAGAAAAGTGGATAAAGTCAACACAGTCAGTTCTGAACAGAGCTGCCTACATGGTGTGTCATGCTCCCAGTGAGATTTGTTTGTGAAACATTCCAGCCTGTTGTCTGTATTAGTCTGGTGATGCAAATGTGCTTTAATCTCAAGTCAGTCTCATTAAGATTGTGATGTAAAGGTCAGCGGAAAGCAACAGCGCGTCCTCACTCAGGGTCAAACTTTGGCAGTAAAGTGAGAGATTCACCAATCACCTTAACCAGCTGATCTGTGAAGAAGATTCTAGAGTTCGGTGTGTTCACTTCAGTGGGTTCACTTTTATAACTGAGGCTCAATGCAGTGTAGCTTCTTATCTGAAGCTGGACTACGGCAGTAAAATAATCTGACTATAGTAACATGAATAAAGCCGGCAGAAGGAGGGTGGTTATCTGCTTCGAACGGTTGGTGTGGAGAGGACAGGAAAGAGAGACCAACAAGGACTGCAACTTTTAGCCAGAGTTTCTGCTGAGAGGGGAGTTGGTTTATATGGAAAATAAAGAGCAGAGAGATGAAAAGGGAAGGAGGTGTTCAGTGGATAAGGGGACATCCCTATAAGATTTATCAAAAAATAAGGTTTTAAGCCTGATCTTAAAGGTAGAGAGGGATTCTGCCTCCCTAACCCAAACTGAGAGCTGGTTCTACAAAGAGAGGAGCCAGATAGCTAAACTCTCTGCCTCCCATTCGACTATTAGAGACTCTGGAACCACAAGTAGACCTGCAGTCTGAGAGTGAAGTGCTCTGTTGGGAATATATGGAACTATGAAATCTTTGATATACAAGGGAGTTTGGTCATGGAGAGCTTTATGAAGGTTTCCCCAAATTATATAACTTTTCAGGAGACCATGTGCCAAATTTTTTTTAAAAAGTGTTAGGTTGAGGGACCAATTTAGCTGACATTAAGTAAGAGGCAGGTACACATTGGACAAGTTGCAAGTTCTTCACAAGGCTAACTTGGATGCTTAAAAACCCTGCAGATTAACACTCGTGTCATCTCACCTACAGCTTGTTTAGAATCACCAATTAAACTAACTTGCATGCAGTGTGGGAGAAACCTTTTACAGGCCACAGAGAACCTGAAAACTCCTCAATTTCTGGTTTTAGGGTTAGGGGTATAGAGTCCCTGGGGTTCATATAATCCTTTAAATAGCAACTCTTTAGCCTTGACTCTGAACTTCAGGCTCTCATGAGATTTGGAGCTTGGCAGAGGGTTTTTGGGGGAATCTCCTGCTTATAGTGACCTTCTGGAATATCTGTTTTCTTCATCTCACACTCTCTTTGTGCACGTTCCTCTCCCTGTCTCGGAAAGTAACCAAAACATCACGCGTTACTTCATCCAGACAACAAGATGGAAACTTAGAAGGATCTCATATGTTAATATGTTGAACCTCACACAAACTACACCCCATTAATCTGCAGTTGAAAGACACACACATCATCCTGTTTGGTCTCCATTTATGTTACACATGGCTATGTGGTCAGCTGGTTGGCTAGTTAGCTGAGGGTGTAAAATCAGGATTGTTGGTTTACCTTCCGGTGTTTCATCTCACCAGCTAGGCAACAGATTAGCATGAAATCCACACACATCAACTCATCAACACTCTGAGCTGCAGAAAAGTGCACTGACCTTGCATTATGGCGTTGCAGTACTAGTAAACCCAAGATGGCTTATTAAAACTAAAAGCTAAGAATCAGCTGCATTTGACTAAAAAGGCAGAAAATGTTTGTATCTTTGAGCTCAAAACAAAAAAGCAAACTTGGTATGCAACTGTATAGAGACCTTCATGATAGGCAAAGAGAAATGGTGTAGAGTACAGGTATTATTTTCCAAGCTACCCAATATCAAAGAGGCAATTTTTTCTCATATTTCAGAAGGGTGTATTTATTTTCTTAAATTTTTCTTGCTGTTTAAAGGCTGGGCTGCATGGTGGGTTGGTGGGTTGCACCATTGCCTCCAAGGACAAACGTTCTAAAGCTCGGGCCTTTCTTTGCGGACGGATGTATAAAGGGCTCTGGTGGCTCTTTCCTGGCTGTAAATATCTTCCAGTTCATATTATTTCCCTATAATGTATTTAATGCTGTCAAAACTTTCTGTTTACAACTTATTCTTAAAGTTAGACACACTCATGCATAACAGTGCCTGCTTTGCTAAAACTGGCACAATTATCTGTTGTTCTTTGAGGTTTTCTTTGAGGTTTTTCAGAACTTTTTATATATTTATTAATAATAATAATTTTTAATAACTTCTCTGATTGGAAAAACAAAATTCCCTGCATTCATAACAAAAATGGTCTTATATGGGATATATGACAGAATGAAGTTTATACTTCTGCATGTAGCTTGTGCCATTGAGTGTATTTTCACACAGGGGCTGCCTGTTTGACCAAAAATGATACAAACATGTTATTTTTCCCCCCCTCAAAGTCCTAACCTTCACATACTTTTCTCACTGACTTTCTTCTTAGCCTATCTCCTTGAAGTATTTTACCAGCTATTCATTGGGAAATTTCTTGATAAGATTACTAACAGGGATTTCAAGGTCTTCAGTGACTGCTTGGGCCTAGCTGGCTTTATTGTGTATTTGATTCTGATGCTCAGACAGCTTCCTTGTCTTTTCCATTATTTGTGCAATAAAACTTAATTGGTTTATACAACCCAAATTCCAGAAATGTTGGGAGTTTTTTAAAATTTGAACAAAATGAAAACTAAAAGACCTTCAAATCACACATTGCAATATTTTATTTACAACCGAACATAGATAACATAACATAACAAATGTCTAAACTGGGAAATTTTACAATTTTATGCACAAAACAAGTTCATGTCAAATGTGATGCTTGCGGTGCATAACATCATTAAAAGATCAGACGAACTGGAGACATCTCTGTGCAGTCCAGACCTTTCACCTATAGAAAACTTTTGGTGCATAATTAATCAAAGAATACATCAAAGACGACCACAAACTCTTCAGCAGCTGGAAACATATATCAGGCAAGAATGGGACCAAATTCCATCACACAAACTCCAGGAACTCAACTTTGATGACCAGATGTCTTCAAAAAGAAGAGGAGATGCTACACCATGGTAAACATGCTCCATGCCAACTAATAGTAGACCTGTAGCAAGCATCACATTTGACATGAGCTCATTTTGTGCATAAAATTGTACCATTTTTCAGTTTAGACATCTGTTATGTATGTTCTGTTGTGAATAAATATTGGCTTGTGTGATTTGACGGTCTTTTAGTTTTCATTTTTATTCCAATTTAAAAAACTTCCCAATATTTCTGTGATTTGGATTGTAGTTATGGTCATATCAACACAAAAACAAGAACAGCTGCATCTGTTTATATTGTAAAAACCATGTTGACAGTAACATTGTCATCACATTGTTTCTGAGACTTTGTTGATGCGTTGTTTCCTGTCACAGTAACATACAGCCTTTCTACCTCATTTATTGTATGCTTCACATTATTCTGTTTGCAGAATTACTAGGCTTATCATTTATATCAGTGGTTCCCAGTCTGGGGTCCGCCAAAGAGCACAGGGGGTCCCCAAGGCTTTGACCATTCAGTCATTGTGATTAATGTCCATACAGGCTAGTTGAAGTACGCTCAAGTTTTTTTTAACCATCTGTTCACATGGAACTGGTGTTTTGGGAGCCTGAAAACGCAAACTTTTTAAACCAGACCCCAAAGTGAATAAATGGGGGTCATCAAAATCTGCTATACAATATTTAACACATGTATTCTTAGTTACCCCAAAAAATAAAAAGTTACTTATAAGGCTACAACTCGTGCATCCAATCAATTTTCATCTATGTACTGTGGATCAGTGAGGTCAGTGAGCAGGTGGGCCTACAGTAATGGAGCACTTCATGTTTATCCTGGTAACCTTGATTTATCCTGCAACATTTAATCAGTAAAACATGTCTGAGAAACACCACAGTAAGGCTAAGTTGTGAATTTAACTTTGGCTTCATTGAAGGACAGGACTCAGCCAAAATACAGTATTTATAGTGAGAATCTCGCTAATGAAAGCATGATCTGCTTTCCACACAAAAAAGAAAAGTTACAGTATTTTGACCCAACAGCTACAAAGATTTCTAATTATAGTCTTTGAATCCTCGGTTTTTTATGAACAAATTTAGCACAATTTCTTGCTGGAATTGATGCTTGATCATGTTTTTTTGTTGTTGTTGTTTTTTCAAACTTGGTAAGCTGTGGCTAGACTGCGGAGGCAGGGGTGAAAGTAAGCTGGTACGGTCCGGTATTACGTACCTTCAAGAGATTCAGTGGCGGTACGCAGTACCAGGAAGACGGGAGAGCGACTGCCTGCTATAAAGCCCTTATTCAGAACCAGACAGGGATGCATTCTGGGCCAGAAAAATAGATCCATTAACAATATGGAGTCTTAAAAACTACTTTGTCGGTTTAAAAATCCTTTTTAACTGTAATATTATACATTTAATGATTTTAATTCATTCCAAAATGTTTCTGAAATGTAAGCATTTAAGTTCATGCTGGATGGAGCCTTGGCTGCGCATCTCCCTCTCCTGCCCCGCTTTTCTCCCCCTCCCCTCGGAGAGAGCCCGGTGGTCTACTCTGTGTTCAGCCTTGGAAACGTGAACCACACGTTTAATGTCTTTATGTTTGTTGCAAAATGCCCCAATCACTAGGAGAGTCAGCAGTTGTGTTTCCTGTTATTTTTTCAATTTTAACGACACAGAACAGCTCGAAAAGTAAACTGCTCATGAGCTAATGACCGGAAATGTCACCACTGTCGCGTCTACTGTCGAAACATAGCTGTTGCTATTGGGATCGATGCGTTTGATTTAATGCACTGGGACGTTTTTCAAAACTGGTCCACAGACGTCAAGAGTTTGCGCCCGAACAGGACGAACAAAAGATTACACCAACAATTTTCCACACATTCTGTCGTTGGCTGAAACACTTTCAACATGATTTAGATATCACTTTTCATTTACAGATTTTATTAATGAAAATTGAGAGAAACACTGCAAAACAGTATCCTTATTGTCAAAGTAATAGTGCCGACAAAAATAACGTCTTTGTTCCAAAGAAAGGAGAACTACTTTAATGGAAAATCTTTTAGGTGACGAGGGGTAGTTCCTTTGAGTTTTTGCTTGTGACCTCATGATCTTTTCCTAAGGACTTGTACTCTGGATGTTTATTAATGTTTCAATGAAACGAAATAGTTTAACATATTGTCAAGTGTTTTTAAATTCCTGCGTCCTCCATAGGTCTACAGGTAGCCTACAGTAAAATATTGAAACGTTTTTCTTTGTTTGGATTTTGACGTTGCTATTTTAAAATGCATGAAATGAGAGATAAAAGTTTTGGCAATAGTGGGGCTGGGCAATATCGAGATTTACAAATTTATATAGAATGAGGGAATATTGTTTATATCCAGATTGTTTTGAGTTAGAAGTGTCTTTTCATTTTGCATTTTGCACAATATTATTTTTGCTATGGTCGTTGATAATTCTTTTTCATTCATTTTGTTATAGGAGCATTTAATTTAATAAACAGCTACTTTAATTTCAGTCAACTTTTTAATGCACATGTGCTGCTGATCCTTGCTTAAAGTGGATTTAGCTCTCAAGGCTGCAAATTAGAACTATTACTTTGGTTACTTGACAAAAAGAAAAAAGATGCATCTTACATTGTGGCAATAGTACCGGCAAGAATTTAAAACTACTTTCACCCCTGATTGGAGGGGAAATAACACCCAGTCAAGACATTCCTGCTACCTAAATCTGAACTTTGTTCTTCTGAGCGGACACAGTGGGGCATATGTGTTGTGAAGAGAAACCCTACATTATGACGGGGAGATTTTCAGAGAGTTTGGCAACTTCGTAATCAGCTTAATTTGAATATAGTCACAACATAACACAGTGTGGTTTAAGGATGTTTCTTGCAATACTGTTGCCACACACTTAAATGTTTACTTAATCATAATTTAGTGTGTGAACATTGGGTTATTGTTGTACACACACAAACAGGACGTGGAGTAATGTAGGAGCTCCAGATGCAGGTCCTGGTGTGGACCAGTCAGTAAACAGGAATGTCAGGAATGCATTGAGCTGAGTGAGAAACACAGATGAAGAGAGAGAGCTCGAATCAGGCCAGCAATGACCGCAGCCCCATTGAGGAAGGGCAGATTTATGAGCAGTCAGGCCCAGGGGTTGACTTTGGAAGGGACACAGTAAGCCTCCTTCCCTAACCTCGTCCACCTCTGCCTGACCTCTACCAACAGGCCTGAGGAGGAGGAGAGGACCAGGCAAACTGCTTTTTAGGATAATTTCTTCTCCAGGAGTGAACACACTCATCTGTCTGCATGCAAGCAAATGTTCAGTCATTGAGAGATGTTTAGGTGAATTTTTTTCTTATACTTCCACTGATTTTTATATATATATTAAGTTAAATTGCCCAGCAATAGATTTCAAAACAAAGAGGTTGGATCAGCACACCTCTGGTTTGCTCTTGTGTTAATGTTACAGTATCTTTAGGGTGCTACGTACAGTCAGACTTTCTGTTTTTTTCTTTTTCACGAATGTTTTCTGAGATGGGCAACTGACACATCAACCTTTATTGCCATTAACATGACTTGTCAACAATGAACGGATGTCTCCTTTATGCATACAGTCCTGTAGTGAGATGCCTTTTGAGACGACTCTGGCTTGCACTTGACCTTAATCATATTGTGAAAAAATTATTAGAAATTCAAACACATTAATTCCCTTCAGTTGAAAAACCCTGCGGTGCGTCTTGAACTCTTGAAAACCCTGGCTTTGCCTTCTTTGTGTCACTTTTCATGCCCTTAAGAAATGTTCCCAGAATCAGTTTCCCCCCAGACAAGTCCGTGACTGCAGGCAGTGTGATAAACAACATCAAACTGTGGAGCAGTGGGTGATGGTATAATGTTCCTACTGACTTTCCTTCAGCCTTGGCTGGCAAAGGTTCTGTGTCTGTGCTACTCCCATTGGATATCATGATCTCATCGCTGTGTGACTGAGTCGCCTCTCTGATCTCATGGGTGTGTCGGAGGGTATTTTTGATGAGCCCTTCCCCGAGCACTCATCTGATACGAGCGCATGAGGCAAAATGTCTTTGACTCCTTAAGTTGTTTAATGCTTGAAATGCGAACCTGAATTTTTGAAAGGGATACTGTCATATTGATGAAAGCAGTTTGTCCTTTTCTCTGTTGGTGGTAGAATACTTTCTAAAATCATTAATGCTGACATGAACAATTGTTGAATTTAAAAAAAGAAAACGATAATAGAATTGTTTTCTCATTCATTGTGTCTGGAAGTTTACAGAGTCTCTCAAATCCAAAAACATTGAGTCAAATATGTTGCAAAAATGGGGGGGAAAAAAGTCTGTCCGAATTCCTGCAAAGAATTTAATTCATCCGTGCAGATGCTCACACTTTTTCTCTGCTGCTTTAAAAACTCAACCTGGATATAAAGTGTAGCCAACATTCAGCCAACTTAATGCTCATTTAAGCTCAAGTACTGTAAGGACTGTGACAAACGCTCTCTTGTAGTCTTTTCAAGAATTTGATTGAAAGGAAGTGTGGAACTTTCTTAATCCCTGGGGAATTAAAGAACTATGCATTTAAGGGCTCAAACACTCAGCTTGTGAGTGCACCTCCAGATAAACACTAAACGGTTGAAAGGTTCCAGCCCTGAAAAGAAAATAAGATTGAGGAATGAATGCAGCAAAAGGAGCTCAAGTGTGTGTGTGTATGTTAGGAAAACCTACATCTGTGTGTTTCTTAACTGGGGTGCACACCATTTCAGAACAGTTTACTCCAAAAAGTGTGTACTGTGTGTGTGTTTCAGAACCCTGGAGTTTATATATAATAGTTATATCAACCACTTTTTCCTGTTTTTCTGTCCATGTCAACTGTGATTATTTAAGCTCATGTTCAGAAACAATAACCACAACCAACAACATTATGGAGCCTCTTTATATTCCTGCAGTAATATGAAATATTTTAAAGAGCTGAGACAAACGATTTCAGCATTTTTAGTCGGGGTGTAAGACAATATCGATTCACCGAAATATCGCGATATTTTGCGTGATGATATTGTATCGATGTTCAAAACCATAATATCGATTTTTTTTTTATGAAAAAAATTGTAAAATATTTTTTGAAATTCTTTTTTTTTTTATCAACAATTTTTTAAATATACAAACAGAACACAGTATTGGTATCTATATTCAAAACCGCAATATCGAAATTTTATGAAATAAAATTTCAAAAACCTTTTGAAAAGAATTTCTCTTCTTTTCTTTCTCCCCAAAATCAAAAATTTGGTATACATGCAAATATTACACAGTAGTGGTTCATTTCTGTGTTGCATCTAAACTTGACTTTTTGTCAAAGTTTACTTGAAGAATCCGAAGCACTTTAATTTTAGATTCATATAGATGTAATGTTAAAAGGATAACAGTAAAAGTGTTTTTTTTCTTCATTTTGCACCAAGCATACTTTCTTTTGATAAATACTTTAATCAAAAATGGATATGTTTTATATGTATTACCATTGCTCATATATTTGTCATATATCAAGCTAAATACTTTTTATATTGCACTTAAGTGGTGGTATGTTTGATGCTACACGGATACCTTTACTGATGAGGCCGATTTTAATATCTTTAATCATCTTGTAAATAAAGACCAAGTGTTTTTATTTCTTCTGTAGTAAAATGTAAATCCTCTGTTCTCATTCAGTAAGTTAATGTCAGCCATATTACAGGTTTGAGTTTTTACTGTTGTAACAGTTTTCTTACAATTAAATTCTAAGAAAAATCACAATATTTCATCCTACCCATGGTATCGCAATATATCAAGATATATCGTATTGTTGCCCCTGTATTGTGATATATATCGTATCGCCAGATTCTTGCCAATACACACCCCTACTTTTTAGGAGGTTTCAGATTAGAAATTACTTCTGCATGTTGTGATAAAGGGCAGATATGCAGCACATGTTTTTGTTGAAATTGGAAGTGCTGCCTTAAAAATGCCTCTACTTGAATTTTGAGCTGATAGTAAAGCCTATATAACAGGTATGCTAGATATACGGGAATTATGTGCATTTAAGTTGCTCATCCTTATCTAAGAGGATATTTTAAGTATTTTCAGCATGGATCTTTACTTTTGTCATCATGCCACAATTTGTTAAAGAGATCCAAAGATAAAAAAAATGTGACTAAAAAACTTTTCTAGTCCAGTTTTAAATTGCAGTTTTTCTGTATGCAATGATTAAAAAAAAAAAAAAAAAGGTTTTAATTGAAAGCAGTTTAAATAAACAAACCGCCCTGTTTATAACCTGATCATCTGACTGCTCGTCTTACGCACCTTGCTTGACTCAAATTTATTAATGATGTGTTTTCAGTTCTTAGGAATAGCCTTTACAAGTGCTTTGGAAATGAACCTATGAAAGCAACTCCCAAGGTGTGATAAAATTTAACTTTCAATGTAAACTTATTTAATATTAAGAAAAATCCATGTAGACTACAGTTCGGGTGTAGCATTGTGCTAATTTGCTCTGTGCTCAGGTCTTTACAAAGGCAGGTGTAAGTTGTTTTTGACTTGGCAACAAACCATAAAGACTTTCAGAAGGTACTAAGTGGAAACTCGTGCCTGAGCAGACTACGAAGTCTAGACTCTCCGTTTCACATGAGCACCGGATATAAACGCCGCTTTGCATTCCGCCCAAAATCTGATCACTTTTATTGGCTGACAAAATGCATGATGGGGTTTCGGGCCGGTATCTGGTTCCCTCTCCTCGCTGGTCGGGGGTCAACTGATTGGCAGATTTGTGGAGCGCTGTGAGGTCTGACCTAAGCATCACTATGTGAGGGAAAATCTGATGGGTTTGTACCAAGATGTGCGTCGTGACTGACCCATGTGTTAATTCACATGGGGATGTGGCGCCAGGGGAAAAATGACCGTGTTTAAGAGGTGGTGCAAAGCTGAGCAATCTCTTGTGTGACTTTTGCGTGTGGTGGCCTGAGCTGACTTTGGAGAGTGGGAATTGTGATTCACTCTGTAACTAATATGTGCCTTTGTTGACATCATCTTATTTCTTTAGTTCTGAAATTGCGTAAATGGGCTTTAAGACTCCTATTAATGACTGCTTTCTGTTACTGATTAAATCCCACTCTGTTTCATATTTAGTCTCTTTAAGGTCAGAAAATGTTAAAGATTAAGTCCTAACAACAAGATTACATCATTAATTGCTTGTTTTTCTCACATCATTGGTCCAAAAATGAAAAAGCAGTGAATTGAAAAAATGTTGACCCACAATTATCCTAATGTCTGTAACCTGTTAACTGAGCAACAGGGTATTGTTTCAGCATTGCTGCAATATTATATGTAGCATTTTATAGTACAGTAGCACAAACACTCCAAGATGCACAAAACGTTTCTGTTTCTGCAATTAGTTTAAGTAAGACTGGGAGAAACCACAAGACTGTTCACCCTCCAGAGCAACTGCAGAATTAGGATGAGGGTTGGGGGGCCAAGCTCAAAATTTACTGCGAGCGTAAAGGCATATTCCACAAACATTGACACACACACCAGCTGCCTTGTGGCTTCACCAGACCGGGCCCTCCGATCACTGGCCTGCACCGTGTCTGTTCTGAGCCTCGTTTTGGGGATCGCATGGCTGCGACCCCCACCTGCTCTGCCAGTGTGACCTGTCAGTCAACAGCGCACAGACGCACACTGTCTGCAGGGATATGAGTTCAGTGAACACTCAGGGGGGCCAGTCTGAGACTGATGCAAGCTCTGCGAACTCTCACATAGACGGGAGTGTATACTTAGTGATAAACTTACACTTGGAGTTTTCAGTGCTGACACATTCGACAGCCTTGATGCTTGCTTTCTGAGTCTGTCTTCACACTAATCTGCATGTATGAGTATGCAAACACTTGCACATATGTGCATACATAGACTTGAGTACAAGCATATGTTTAGCCATTAATTTAGCTAATTAAGCATTACTATTTGTAAAAATATGTGCACAGAAATAAGCATTTCCTCATTTGTCCCCGTCATCCTGTCTGCTTTGGCCAAGCAGTCCAAGTAGACTTGCTGATGATGAGTTAAATATGGGTCATGCATCACCTCGTCTATTTAGTCAGTTCTAGTTTTTCCAGGCTTTCAGATTTTTTTTTTTTGTGTGTAGATGAAATAAAATAAAAAAAGAGCAAAACTTCAGGAACAAGTTGCCTTGTTTGCTGTCAACTTACTTCTTTTTATTAGTTTTTTTCATGTTATTTAACTGTGTAGAGAAACACAAAAGGAGTCTAGAGAGTTCTGTGCGGTTTCATTTGGTCTTAAGACTTTAAAAATTGATGTTTTTTAAATTAATTTGAGGAAAAATTTTACAAATTTTAAAATCAATATAATCTTAAGATGTTTTTTTTTGTTTTATTTTGAAGCGATGATTCCATCGAATAATTGTTCATATTTTCACTTGGCTTTTTTTGTTTTTTTCTGACCCCATGCAGGACGAAATGAACTGATCGCACGGTACATCAAACTTCGTACGGGGAAGACGCGGACCAGGAAGCAGGTGAGCTCTCTGCTAATTCCATTAGCTGCAGCCTCCTATTTTTGAACTCTTCCAGAAAATGCTGTTGAGTGATGCCCCAACACCCTGTGGACCACAACCCCCCCTCCCTCCAGAAAGCTGGAGATGACGACTGATTTAGGGCCGGGGCCCCGATGCACAGATGCTATAGGATCATGTGTCGGTGTTGTTTCTTCAGCACCTCATGGATCTGGTGCTTGTTAGAAGGGGGAAGAAGCTGGGGAATACAGTGATCTAGATGGGAGACTGAGAGAGGACGCTGAGGGATTTGGAACCATATCCTCACCATGGTATCTGATATGGAAGAACTGATGTATGGAGATGTGATGGATGTGAAGAGAAATGGTTCCTGCTAAGTCATCTGGCAGTCAGTATGGGAATGAAAACATATGAGGAGAGAGATTTGGGCGGAGGCAGAGATTACAGATGGATTGTGAGGCAGGTTGGAGTTATAGAGGGACATCTGCTGGTTCATCAACTGTAAAATGACTTTTATGTGGTGTCGTAAAACTATGTAGTGCAGTTACACAGAGATTGAAACCTTTGCATTGAATTTCCTTTTTTCTGTATCAGTAATATTTCATAGAAATTTTGAAACACTGGGCTAAAGTAGTAATGCAATGTAAGCAATACTAATTAATATTTTTTTCTTGATGGCTTTGGTGATATAAAACAAATGCATTGAACCTGTGCCAGTTTTTGGGCCTCTTCTCAAAGTTGGATTCTCATAATGAAATGAGGTCTTTTTTTCAACTTTTGAAGTTATAGTAAATGGATATTTGTTAAGTTGTGAAAGTATCAGTATATGTGTTACTTGTGGAGAATAAATGACGATGGCACATAGCAGACTTGCCTAAAAAAACACTTTCAGGATGAATATGAATATCCTTTTACAATGATGCAGCTGTTTCTCTAAACTTCTATCAAATCATATTACAATATGTGAACATTATCTGCAAAGACAAACTTTGTTAAAGTGAAATGGAACAAATTTAGAGAAATTTTAGTACAGACTGTTCAGGTGACATTTCCAAAATGGCCATTCTGGTATAGTTTGGCATCATGTGTTCTCAAAGTCCTCCAGTTGTGGGAATCTCAGGTTTTAAAAGGTTAAAGAAACTTTGTATCTGCTTTTTCATATGCCTCCAGCTTTGCCTTCATCCGGCCACTCCTCCATTTTAGCTAAACTATGAGGATTTTTTGATTAATCACTTATCAAATAAGTATTAGTAAGAAAAGTGTGGTGTTTAAACAGTACATTAATCTTGCGACATCAACTAATACTTTGAAATACCTACAATTTCCACTAGGAGGATCTGCTACAGGTCATAGTGCATAATGTGATCATTATCTAGACAAAGGTCAACTCTGATAAATTGAAGCCAAACAAAATTTGAGAGGTTTTAGTGCAGACAGTCAAGGAGAGGTCTCCAAAATGGCCAGTCTGGCACAGTTTGGCCATTTATTCTCAAGATCCCCTAACAGAGGGACCTCTTTTTTTTTTAAAGTTAAGGACGAAGGACACATTTCTCTGTTGCAAGGCCCTACAAACCAGGAAAAAATCAGTCATACTTGCACATTATATTTGAGTCCCACAAAGCATTTCTTTGGGCTCCTTTAGTTTTGCAGTGTTGCATCATTATATGTTACTTTTTAATTCTGTTGTCAGACGTCATCTTATGTTGAACTAACAGATATAAAAGGTATTCTTTTTGTCAACGTTATTAAACAACTGTGGTATCACACAGCAGCAGGGTCCATCCTGTGTCCAAACTGGTGGAGGGTCTAGGTGCAATCTAGTCATCTGGCTGATTCTGAAGTTAATTCACTGGGAACATAGGATTGGCTCAGTACCACTACAACAATTCTATATTCAGTATAAGTCTTTGATTCTGGTGTCTCAAGTGAATTTCAGTTTTAGCAGTAGTTGCTACTATAGACAAGTTTTTAACCCCAATACAGAAGCCAACAGTTTATATGTAAAGGTATCAAATCACATTGTAATGGAGTCCTTATCAGAGAAAGAAGCCACTCTCCTTCTGTGTGCATCACAAGCTGAGCTCTTCTGTTCAGCGTTGTGGGTTTTGAGCTGGCAACACTCCCTCCTTCAGAAATGAAATGCAAATGAAAGTTATTTAAGAAAGCATAACATTTTTTGCTGTTTTTCTATTGCTTTTGTGTGCTCATTGAGCTTCGTGTTTTCTTCCTTAAAGTCATTCATAAGCCTGTGCCTTGCAAATTGACAAAAGGTAGAGGAGGTACACATGAAATTATACATAAATGAGAATGCTTTGGTGTCTCCCTATCTTGCGTTTTTAGATTTAATATGAGTAATTTGTATCTGACATTTACCCAAACAATAGTTTTGAATTAAATTTAGTTTGTGGAATAATGTTGAAAATGACATTTAGAAAACCCATCAGCAGCATTGCCCGGGAAACAATGTCTTGGTTACTCTGGACAGCCCACGTCCAGCAAACACATTGGGTCCAATTTTCACTGGAACTGCATTCTAGCGAACAAATAGCCCCTTTGCTGCAGTTTGGCCTGTGAGCTGTGACCTCACTGGAAAAGGCCAAAGCCTCTGCTTCCTCTCAAATCCCTGGTTAACCTCTGATTATGCTCAATATTTTCACTCTAGCAATATATCAAGTAACACTGACAGTATGAGAGAGGCCACTCATGCACGTGCAAGGAATTATCACCTAAATCTTCAGCTTCCCTCTGATTTAATGCAGGTTTTAACGCAAATATTATCTGAAGCCCCTAAATATTCTCTTTTGGGTTACAATCACTGCTATCATAGGATAAATCAGAGTGGAAAATCGGGCAACAGGCCTAGGTCTGAAGCTCTGCAAACTAAGAGTAGGTCTCAAACAAGAGTAGGTAGAGACCAAAAATAGAGCTAAAAGGGTAAGAGTTCAAAACAACTCCAAAATGAATGATAATGTTGCTCCTTTGCTACTGGAGGAGTAGATAAGCAACTGATTCACCATATCAGCCTGATGTGGGATACAAAGTAGTGATGCTGCTCGAAAGACAATTACAACAGGTCTGAGTTAATGTTTGAGCTTTCTCATACATTTATCTATGACAGCTTTGACCTGTTAGTCTCCAGTTTGTCTGTGTTTAAACTGCAGAAAGAAAATGGAGAAGCTGGACATCCAAGCGAACACACTCATAAAGTGCTTAACTCTGTGGGATTGTTTGTTTGTCTGTGTCTTCTAGGTGTCCAGTCACATCCAGGTTCTAGCCCGACGGAAGGCCAGGGAGATCCAGGTGAAGCTGAAGGTACGCTACGTGAGTCAACTTCTATCTGCTTTTACACATTCATTATATTCTTTGGAAAATTGAACATAAAGTAATGTGTTCTCAGTGTAAAAGGAAGTTTAGAAATTTCAAAATGATTGTGTTTGCACACACATTAAAATTCAGGCTTTGAATCTTATTTGAGTTTTTAATGTCATTCTGTTTATGCTTCAGTGGTTGAATAGAAGACAATTGGAATTCTTTGTAGTTCTTGAAGAGGGTTTAGGGGAAGTTCAGAGTTTTAAGCTGTTGTTGGGGCATTCATACCTTGATATATCATTGAGGGCACATATGTGCCTGACCCATTTCTGGGATGTATAGGTCATTTTCAGCTTTGATTTATTTGCCCACCTGGCTAACATTTGAGTTGTTTTGGTCATATGACTCAAGGTCCAAATGGTTGTGATTTTTATCCTAGGGGAAGGAGTTGAGGTGGGATTGTAAGTGATGGGGGATACCTGAGGCTCCATGCTTCTTTATAATGATGGCAACCGGTTAAACTGGCTAAGCCTTTCAGATAATGAGTGAAACGTGTTTAAAAACCCCAAACAAGGAGTTCATTTATCTTTCTTTTCACGAGAAAGTGTTCTATGAAGCTGGTTCAACATATTCTGGATACCTTTTAAGTTATTTGGTTTAACTAACACTCTAAAATAAACAATTGAGATTACGCTGAGTAGGGTCACAACTAGGGGTGGGTTTAAAAAATCGATTAATCGATTTAAATCGATTCAAGTTAAATTAATTCAATATCGATTCATAAA
>JBBBVU010000010.1:15557118-15567653 GCA_037177055.1 Atherinosoma microstoma
ACCACCCGAGGGAAAGGTTTGGGATTGGGGTGGAGATGGGGGTTTTTCTGGTTTTTTTTCCAAATCCCGTGGGACCCCCCCCCCCCCCCCCATCATGTTGCCGGAACCCCCAGTTTGCGAACCAATGCACTAACGAAAGAAAAAGCCAAACAATCACCCCCAAGCCATTGTAAGACCATGAGCATTTGAAGTATTTGAAGTATTCAATTTTGTGGAACACATACATGTATATGTGCTGAATTAATGATGGATGGAGTAAAACTTTAAACAGTTTCATATAAATGTGACAGATTGCTAAAATTTGTGTTATTACAGTTTCTCACAAATCATTTGTCCATTCAGCAGTAGGATGAACTTTGCTGAATGAGCCGCTGTGCTCATCACACAACGCACACTGAGAGGAAAGTGAATCAAGTGGAGTGTGTCACCATAGAAACCAAGTGGTCCTCAACAGCAGGGTTCAAAGAAATTTGTGTTTCTTCTACTGATGGTTACATTCCTGCAGAACAAGCAAGAAGACAATGACCATATTGAGCCCACTCTAACGACCACATGGCAGCATGTCATTAGGTGTCTCAATGGGCTGATTTTGCTCATATTAACTGTGAACAGCTCATGAATACTTTCAGACAGCAGACGCATAGAAGGGTATATCTCCTGCTGCAAGGCTGAGCACAATGCATCTATGTGCCTCTTGTGACATTCAGTTCAACTCAACATAAAGAGCATAAAGAATTGCTGAAGTTGTGTGCTTGTGTTATGGCTGTTGCACTGTCACACTTATTCCACACACACAGAATGAGTGTGTTGATTTATGTGGATGGGATATTCTTGTTATACATTTTGGAAACGCTGCAGGAAGCCACAGCTCTGCCAAAACCACAAGAATACAAGATAAAACTGCATTGATTTAACAATGTTATCATTCAGATCTGTCCAAACTAAGATGCTCTTTGTTTTTGTCATCAGGTGGTGACAAACCGGGACACATTGGAGACACTGCTGTGCATAGCTTACGTCTTTGAGGTGTCCACTAGCGAGCATGGTGCGCAGCATCATATTTACAGGCTAGTCAAGGACTGACACAGCCGCACAGTTGGAACTTACCAGCTCTATACCCTTTGTAGCACATCAGTGAGCAACAACACCAAACAAAAAGACTACTGCCACCACGAGCTTAAAGCTGAAACCTGTCGGGTCAGTCAGGAGCCCAGAGAAACACTGGTTGTGTCAGCCTGTGCAGGAACTCTACTGCTGCTGAAGAAGAGGAGGTGGATTTGGGACTGTGGAAGCAGAAACAGGCTGTGTGTGAAAAGTGGCAAGAAGAAAGAAAAGAGAAGGACCATAAAACACTGTGGTATCTTTACCAAAGGAGCCAAACATGGTCAAAAAAACCTGCATGAGAGAGTTGTCATTGGTGGTGTTCTTCATCTCATTTTACTAGAGCTTGTTTTTACATTAGATTATTTTATGCACATGCGTGTGCAGGAGATGTTTGTGACAGAAGAGTTTGGCTGCCTCATGGTGCCATCTAGTGACTTAACTAAATATAACAATGGTGAAAAAACAAAAATAGATTGAGGATTCCTCTTTTGCACATCCATTAAATATCACTTTTGGAGCCACTGTTTTGTGTTTTTTTGAGCATTTTGAGTAATTATGTACAGTGCCACATCCATCTCCTCTTAACAGAGTTATAAGTGGCTAAAATGATTTTAAAAAGCTGTTGTATTCACTTTGGTTGATGTTTCTTGTTGAATGTTTCTTGTATTGTCTTATTGTCTCTGATTGACATCTATCTGACTACAACGTAAGGCACATAAATAACACTGCTAACTTGAACCAGACTGGGATCTTTAAGCTGATTACAGAAGTTGTCTGTATGTGTAACTTGCCCTGAAGTGTCAGATGAAAATACGAGGGTTTCTTACATAAATTCTTGTTTTTGGGTTTTGAAAAGGGTGCAGACCGAATGACATATCATCATATGTTCATTCATCCAATGTAAACCTAGCACAAAAAATAAGTACATTTTTGGCTTGGTTTTGAATATTTCTCTCCTTTAATAATACCGATTTGTCTTTTATTATACATTGTTGGAAAGCCTGATTAGCAACATTTACAAGGAGGTATAACTTGTAAGGATTGTGCTACCAGTGGAATGAGTAACAGTTAAACATGTGCCCCAAAAAATATGCCAAAATCCTCTACAATATTCTGTTGGTGTTCACTCTTGAGATGTAAGTGCTGCCTTATGTGTGCCAGTCACAGATGTTTGACTGGCACCAAATTGACAGACATGAATGAGATTCTGGAGCCAGTGGCAATCCCACATCTCCAGAATCTGGGACCTAACTCCATTCTTCAGGATGTAAACGAGCCATCATAATCAGAGTATCTCCAAAATTTGGGAGTGGAGAGAATAGATTGGCCTGCCGTTAGTCCAGATCTGAACCCAACTGAATACTTGTGGGATCAGCTCTGTCATGCTTTTTGTACTAGAATGACTAACACAACCAGGCTGGCTGACCTTCAACAACAACTGGTTGAGGAATTGGATGTCATCCCACAGCAAAATGTGACCAGGCTGCCGACAAGCATGAGGAGGAGGTACCAAGCTGTTGTGGCTCCATATTGATCATCCACACGCTACTGAGGCCCCTGACAGTATTAAATGAATAAAGTGTAAAAATGGCAACTATACGCTGATTGTTGTTTTTGTTTTTTTCTCATTACTGTGGGAGAGTCTAATCATCCAATCCACCAAGCAACTCAAAACAGAAGTGAATACCAACAGGAAAATAATGCTGGGGATTTTGGCAGATTTTTGGGCGCACTACCCACAAGTGTTGATGATTCCACAGAAGCATGATACTTAGCTATACCCTCCTGAAAACCAGGTTTTCCAGCAATGTATAATACAAGACCAATTGGTATTATTTTTAAGGGGAGAAATAATCAACCAAACACAAATTACCTGACATTTTGTGCTAAGTTAACATACAGTGTACACATTCTAAGTACATGTCACTGCAGAGCTTGCAAATACACTGATACTTTAACAGATCTTGGTAGTTTCCTTGTATCTCTGAGATTACTTAAGTAAGGCTAAACCATATCATGGACTCTGAAAATTTTGAAACATTTCATAATGTTTTATAATACAGCCTGCATTTGCAAATGCAAATTGACACATGCCAAGAAGATGTTTATTGGATATTAAATCAGAATGGTGGTATCTGTTTCTGCTGTTTGGCATATGTTTCATTAAAATACACTGAGATTTAGATCACATTGTTAAACAGTGTTGCTGATGAGCATCCTGCTTTCTCATAATGTTGGGGACAAAGTCTAGGGGCTGGTTGAAGCTGTAAAAAGGAAAGTATTGTAAAAAGTGTTTTTTAAGAATCTCTTTCATTATGATAACAAATCCAAATCAAAAAACAAAGGGCAAATACGTTAAAAATGTTTAATCCAGCTAAAAATGCCAATCCAAACTGCTTGTTGCGTGTGATAACAAGCAGATATCTTCTTATATTAGAGGCCAACAAGTGTTACTAAATGTATGCCTTTCTGTCAGATTTTTCTTTTACATAAGTAATCAGTGAAGCTAGTATTATAGTAATAATCATCTTTCTCTATTAGGTCTAATCAGGGGTTACATTAGAAATTCAATTTTATTCATATCCATTTTTTCATTTAATATCTGAATATTAATTTAAAAGTACATTTATTTAATGAATTGAGGAACACTGATATTACTCAATGCTGTTGAGACACACCTGTCTTTCTATGGGAGTGACTATTGCCATCTGGTGGTGTACAGGCGTCACTACACTTTTATTTAAAGGCTAGTCTCAGTTCCCTTCACCCTTGGCCCTTAACACATGGCTCCATACCCTTCATTTTTCAGAGATGCCACTTTTCTTATGGGGTCAGTGGGAAGAAGTAGCCACAAAGCCATCAAAGTGCAACGAAAAGTGTCCTCTGAAGGGAAAGATGACCGCCACCTCTTGAACCAATAAAAATAATCCAGATGTTTAATGTTTTTAAAACAGAGACGTTTGGCCAAACACTAGTGAATTTAGATTGGGTCATTTTTAGAATATTTAGGTTGATTATTTGGATTTTTTTTTAATCCATGAAAACTACACTGTGTTACCTGGGAAGCACGCGTGAAGTGCAAATTCTCATTTAACTCATCCCAAGTGTGTGTCATGTGCACTTCGGTGTCAAGTTTTCATTGTTTTTGAAAAATAATGTCGGGCAACAAACAGGTTGCCTTAAGTAAAATGTAGGCTACAGTAACATGTCCGTTTTGCAGAGGTCAACATGTGAGGAATCTGACCCTCTTCTTTTTGGTGTAAGTGGATACAATTCCTGACGGCATTCTTTTAGTTAATTTCTTTTTTTCAAAACAGTTTCTACAGAATTGTTTCTCTTTAGACTTTTTTTCTCTTCATTCTAAGCTCTTTATCCAAAAAAATGCAGCCTTCAGCTCCCAGCTGTAAACTGAGAACGTGGCGGTGTGATCGGAGGCTCACGGGACAGGTGCAGCAAATCCTACACAAGCCCAAAAAAGCATCATGTTCAATAATCCAATATAAAATCATTCATATAAATTGTTCCAATTATGACAACCCACTATGTCAAACCTTGTTTTTTTATTTTAATTTGGAGCTTTGGAAGATTTTGGACCAAGATGCCACGCTCACGCTGAGAAATAACCTTAAACTTCATATAATAACAACGTTCCCAATTTTTTCTTTCCCTTTTATGTCAGATGTTGAACATTGATTTATGGTAGTTGGTGTTATTCGGTGTCCATGAAATTGTGCAGATCCATGGGACAGCTTACCACGCACGACTGTCTCCACCTCCTTCAGGTGCGTAGATGAGACACACCTGGCTGGAGACTGACCGCACCTGTTTAAAAAAAAAAAGAAAGAAAAAAAAGACAGACCTCTGCCTCCGCTTCATACCTGTCTGCTCCAAGTAATCAGCCTTCCAAATATGTGGGTGCTTTATCCGTGTTGTGATCTGACATGGTGTGACCTAAATTACGCGCAATGAATGTCCCATGGGGTTTACTGACGGTTTTGAGTCTGGCGTGCTACACTGAGTCGAGGTGCTCACCGACCAGCTATTACAAAAACTGCTGGATTCGACGGTTCCCAGGTGTTTTCATCGACATCGAGGAGTCTCAAAGGAGAGGAGCGCAGCTGCTGGAGTTTTACCAAGAGGAGACTGCGCTGAAATGTAGCCGCACCTGCTGCCTTACCAGAAATTGTGAGATATTTTTCTGTCATCTCGTTATGTTCATTGGGAAATGGTGCACTCCGATCTGACTGAATGTCTTCCCTGCTTCTTCTAGTTTCCTGTAATCTGGCCATATTTCATTATGATACCGCTCAAGAAAACGCGAACTGCTTCCACCTGCATTGTCCGACACTGGAGAGCTGCATCCTGAGTATCAAAAGCAACGTTGTTCTCTACAATGTCACAAAGGGTAAGTCACTGCAGTATTTTATAGCCAAATAGTTTATCATTGATAGTCTGATTTCTGTTCATTCCTTCAGCAGATTGTAAGATCCTTCTATGAATTTTGAGTCATTCTTCACGGATGTGCACATCATACGTGCCATGTGCATTTATACACCTCATATGATAACAAACCCCTAGTTTTTATAGTGTGTGCTAATAAGTTGGATTGTTTTCATGTAATTTCACAGCCTTGTCCTTTTTTAAGGCGCTGCTGCCTGGTTTCAGAACTGGTTTGTAGTTTTT
This sequence comes from Atherinosoma microstoma, assembly GCA_037177055.1. Classification (NCBI taxonomy): domain Eukaryota; kingdom Metazoa; phylum Chordata; class Actinopteri; order Atheriniformes; family Atherinidae; genus Atherinosoma; species Atherinosoma microstoma. Next base: position 15,562,906 of record JBBBVU010000010.1, read on the forward strand.
GTCCCTTGCAAACAGATGTCTTAAGATTTTTTTAAAATTTATATTAAGTATTGTAGTTTGTGATATCTTGTGTTGAGATTCAGAATTTTAAGATACATTGATTTTATAACCAAGTAATATTTGTCAGAGAGGTAATGTCATTTTTATGTACTGACCTGTTGCCAGGTAACCTATTTATCCCCCTCAAAAGCATTGCATTGTTTAGTTTTTGGGTCATTCATAAACTTAACACAAAAAATGGGAACATTTTTGTTTAATCAATTATTTCTTTGCTGTCACAATGTCCCTTGGTAATATATCTAATACAGTGGAAAAACATGTTAATTTCCCTTTTTAAATGGTGTCACATTATAGAGATTCAAACTGTGCGATGAGCAGCAGAGTTGAATATGTGGGCTTACCAAATCTTCTCTGCCAATATAAACAGCTTATTTTCTATCTATGCTTGTTTTGAGCTTCTGGTACTTGAGGTGCTGCTAATCAGGTGCCTGATTAGTAGCACCACTTGGGATAGTAGGGTCATAGTGTGGAGAAGACATGGAGAACTTTATGCCGATTACTGCACTGATAAGATATCAGCTTCTGGTGAAGCAAGTGTGATGGTGTGGGGTGTCATCTCCCTCACTGGAAAAACAAGGCTTGTCTTAATTGTAGACAATCTGAATGGAGAGCAATATTTATTTATTCCATTCATGGTTTAAATATAAATGCATTTAAGATCTTTTTTTGGTTCATTTCTCATACACCGCAAATGAAATATAAGGATAAGAGGCTGCGACCAGTGGCAATTCCATATCTCCACATTCTGGGAGCTGTGTATGGTTCTTCCACATACTACTGAGGCCTCTGTTTGTCCATTCACCCAGCCATTGTCTATACCCATTTATTCCAATGCAGGGCCACAAGTCCCTGTTTATGAAATGAAAAAATAGTTTAATTACCAATGTGACATCAGATTTCATCCAATCCAATGCACAGCACTAGAGTCAACAGCAGAGTAAAATGTTTGGCATTGGCAGAGAGGATTTGGCTTTGACTGATATGTTTTCATGTATACAACACACATATTTGCCTCTGTTGCTCATCCCACCAATGTATTTTCATTACAAATGTAGCAACATTTAAAAGAGAAGCATTGTTAAAGCAAAGACATACTTGACCAAACACATTTCCTTTTTGTGTTTAGTTTATATACCATCATTCGTCACTGTAAAGACATAAAAAAAATAGTCATCATGTTTCACTACATGCAGAACAAAACACTCATTAGGCTCATCAACATCTTCATGTTCCAGGCGTGGATCCTGATCTGTTGGTGTTTGGAAAATACTTCACATCGAACGTCCGTGTGTTACCCCACCACTACGGTCGAGTCAACATCTCAGATCTATTGCCTTCAGACAAGCGGCAGTTCATTCATCCACCTGCCGTGCTGCCCCTGACCTCTGGACCCTCGGTTAAACCCTCAACTTCAGCGAGAAGAGTGCACAGGAACACGGCGCAACAGAGCACCTCTCAGCCCAAAACAGTTTTTACAACTGGAAAAACTCCACCGACCTCAGGAAACCCCGCACAGACAACAACCCCGACCACATCTCCCACTTCTAGCTTTACTTCACTTCGTTCCCCCACCATTGTTACCACTCTTGGTAACAATAACCCTGAGACGCCTCCTGCCTATTCTAGCACAAACACAGAGCCTTCCTCATCCACCCCTACCCCTCATCACACTACCACCCCCCCTCAGTTGGCCAACAGTCTTTCAACTGCCACAACTCTTATGAGCGACACAGAAAGCAGCAAACAGGGCAATGACACCAAGATCGGCTTCGGGAGGAACCACACTGCGGGCAGTGAGGGAGGCCAGGGAGTCGGTGGAGAGGACACCATAGTGGAGTTGGGACCTGGCTGGCATGTGGCTGCTCACTCCTTATTGGTTGCAGTTGCCATTTGTGTCACAGTCCTGCTGAGCTGCTGCTGCTCTGTTCTGCTGGTGGTAAGCTGGAGGGGTCAGAGGAAGAGGATGGGACGCTACCGTACGTCGTGGAGAGGGAAAAAAGCCTCCATGCGCCTGATTAAGTATGTGCTGGTCAGAGAGAACTCCTGAACAGGGGACAAGGATGACAGGACGGACATTTTGCTTGTCTTTCACTTCTTCTTTTTGATGACAAAATGCATTAAATTCTTGACAGTAGCCACAAGACAATTTTATTTTAGTAACATGTGCTTTGTACTGCTTTGCTGTCATTGAATAAAGATTAAAAAAAAAACAAAAAAAAACTGCCACAGTTTGGATTTTATTTTGACTTAATATGCTTTAGACACGACGAGCAGACCACAACCTCAAGACTGTCCTTTTGCCTGGCCTACATTTTTCTGTGCTTTAACCATTCATGCCAAACCTTGAAAACTTTGGCAAGTTTTCTATAACGCTCTTAAGGGCTGCAACTCAAGCGTGGGACAGATCATCCAGTGTTAAACTGTCCTGCACATCTCCTCGCCGTTTTGGGTTGCCCCTGACCTGACAAACACTCCTTTAAAAGTGAAGTACTGTTAAACAGCCTTTCACAGACCTGCTGCTCTGAGACCTGATAAAGACAAGAGTGGGATGAGGAAAAATGGGTCGAAAATTCTCTGAATGAGGCTTTCATTACAGAGAATCTTTGATTAAAGTGCACACCAACTTCATGTAACAATGATTTAAAAACAGCTTACATCATACTTTTTATTCATTAAATGCCACCTCATATCAAGCAGCTATTCTCTACAGTAATTACTTGTTTAGAGTCCCAAATGATATCTTTAGTTCATGTGTAAAAATGTTTGCTTCACACATCCTTACTGATGTTGCTCATCATAGTCATGTAAATAGATTTACTTGTACATTTATGTTAGATTACAGGTTGAGCACTTTCTTGACGGCCTCTTTGTACTGCAGCATGCTGCTCTCATTCTCTCCTTCGTTCTTCAGCCTCATGACAGAGTCCTTATACTCCCGCACCTCTTGTCTTCCCAGCAGCTGCTCTCGCACTTCCTCGCCGTCTCCCTCTCCGGCCATTTTCATGCGCAGCAGCATGTCCAAGATATTCTTTTGGGACGGGCTGTCCTCCCAGCTATACTCCTCCATGTCTGTCACTGTCTTCTCAGCCTCCCACGTCTCGATTTTCTGAAGAATGAGGAAAAACCGAACATTTAATCCTAGAACAGATGTAGATGGAAGATTTTATCAATCTTACTTAAAAATTAAACCACAGAAACAATTTGTCATTCAAGCTCCATCTTAGAAAAAATAAACAACTAATTTGACTTTGTTGGGTATCAACAAAAAACACAATTTAACCCAAATCAATCCTCCTTTGATTCTTGTCCCACAAAGTTACTAGTATTTTTCCATATGTTTGCTGCCTGTGTAGCTATCCTCTCATTCCCCGGACAACAATGCGATCCATTATGCAGCAGCTTGAAGCCAAGCGGCGACCGGACCTCAGTTCTGCAGGTGTTTGAGGTTAATGACCATCATTACTTTTCTACACATCTGATCCCCACCAACATCCTGTCTGAACTAAGTCCAGGTCCCAGTGAGTAAAAAAAAAAACATAGGATACTTTGTTGACTATTGGCCTTAGAGAGAAAACATTTTTTGTAGCGTGGCACACTAAGACTGAGGCTGCACCATTTTATCTTTAGAAGGAAATGTAGTCATGTTTGTTCTTATTGCAATATATAAAATGAACTAAGTCCTGTCACAACACAAGTCCGTGAATGCATCAGGAAGCATTTTGTTCAACGGTCAGTATAATTGATAAAAGGCCAACTGTGTTTTTGACTCAGCTTATGTACCCTCTAAACATTTTTTCCCTTAAACAGGTGTTGGACATGAGAGTATACATCCCTCCATGTTGGAGAAAGGTTTGAGCCCCGACACTGGCCTGGATTAACACACATTGGAATTAGCAGGCAAGGTCCGTCTCTACCAGTGGGGAGACATTATCACCTCAGTGCCTCTTAACAATTGGCCTCTTTGTGGGCTAGTGTTACAACTTCATCACTACACTACTCTCGCAACGTCTACCAGCCTGCTGGACAAGCACTGTGCCTTCCATTGTGTGTCCAAAAGGGCAGCGGACACTTGTTGTGCTTCCTGGCTTATACACCTTTTCTCAGCTGAGAGCTTTCTTTAATGAGGCTAAGTCCTGATGAGAAGAGCTGCTAAAGGCAGAGGTTGCACAACAATGGGAGTCATTTTCTTTTATCTGGCTGGCGTAAATCTGTTCGGACGGTGTTGGGGCAAATGACCCAGTGGCACTGGTTTAATGTGAAAGAGTATCAGTGTCAACACCTGATAGGAGAGTCTGTTTTCAGGTCATCTGTGGGGAAATGTCAGCTGGACAATGCTACTGTTTGCCAACCTTCTGCCCATTCAACTCTGATACCTCCCTAATGGGTTTAGACTCTCAGATCACAGAGCAAAATGGACAAGAATCCCCCTGGTAAATTCTTCTGTAAATGTCACCACTAGATTAGATAAGTTATTTCCAAAATTTTAATGAGCACCACTCTGAAAATTCAGGGGCACCAAATGAACTGGCTAGATAAAATAACTGCAAGCAGCAATAATCACAGTCTACATTTATAGTCTAATTAGCCTTGCTTGTGTTTCTGGGGATAACGCTGGAGCCGCTGGAGCTGATTGTCCAGAGAAGAATGCTGCACAAGCTGCTCAAAATAATGGACAATTCTTCACATCC
>JBBBVU010000010.1:15599023-15612441 GCA_037177055.1 Atherinosoma microstoma
GAGATCGGCTCATCCTACACATCAGGCAATTGTAAGAGGATGTTGAGGAAAGAAAATAATAGTATTTAACATTTAAAACTTGCGCAATGCACCTTTAACACAAACTTTCACCAAACAAAAACCTGACTATCCCAATCTCCCAAAACAATTACTTCTGCAAAAACATTATGGTTGTTGTGTTTGAGTGACAGCACATTTCCCACACTGCAGATTACAACAACAAAATGACTTAGTCATATTGAATTATATAAAATATTTCTTGGAAAAATCTAGTTTGCTCTCAATGAAACTATATGGAAAATGTTGTGCGTTGTTGTTAACTATATCTTTCATGGCTGCAAAATCCAGATATGGAGGATATTAACAAGTTTTGTAAGTAAACAACTCAAAATAAACAGATGACAGAGGAGATTAAGTTGCTGCTGAATTTGCGCCAGGAAATATTAAGTTGAGGATCAGCAGAGTAATATGCAGGGAGCATGTTGGGATCACCTGAATTGACCCTGTACAGTTGAATGAATGATGTTGCTGTTGGCCTGTTTCTGATTAGTGGAGATATGAGCTGATGTTATAGGTGAAATAACAATTAGTCCAAGAGCAGCTACTAAGTTTTCATCAGTGCAGTGAGATCTCTCTTGCCAAATAAAAACATCTTCAGCAACTTTATTTCTTGAAGCCTTAACTGTTGATAAATCGCTAACAGTAATTTCACAGCCTAAAATAAGCTTATACTTTTTGCATCATCTACTAACTTTTTCAGACATTTCCATGCCCTCCGCACAGAATCCTTTTGCCTTGCATGAAAACATACACCGAACACTGGGAAGATTAGTCTAAGCCATGCTTTTAATTGTCATACACATCTCAAATCCTTTAGCCCCATATGCCGAGCACACTACATCACAGGGGCGTGTCTAACTGTGCAATCTCATAGGCTGCCCCAAGTGTCACTCTAACAGAGGAAATATGGCTTGCATCTGCCTCATGCAGACAGTGAAGCTAACTAAACATAAATCAAGCAAGACGATCAAACTAAAACAGCATCTTCAGTGACACTCAATGTTGGACCATCATCATGGTCACCCTTGTCAGAAACCACTGTACTAAAAAGTTATCGTGTGAGTCTTCCTTCCCACCGCGTTTTGAACTGAATTTGGAGGGTAAGAGGAAGAGGGAGCAGGAGATGCATCTTTGCATGTGTGTTTTTGTGTGTTGACGAGCATTAAGTCCCATGGACTAAAATCACCGTCCCATCTGGCCAACTTGTCATGTGCCCATGTGTGAGGGGAATCCTCTTTCAGGAGTCTTCCCCTTCATCACCCTACATTGTCTTAAGCTCATTCTTCCGCCTGATGTTCCAGAAATAAGTATGATCTTTTAAGATGAGCACATCTTATTCTTATTCTTCTGAACTCATATGAGTGAAAAAAGAAATATACAATCAGGAGTGTCTGTTCTGCGGCAGTGTGTGTTTATTTGCATAATTATGCATGCGCCATGAATTATGATAAAATCTCACTTAACCCTCCCAACATATAACATGTAATCCAGCTTGTAGCTCACGTCATCGTAATGCACCCACTGATGTGTGTTTTCTAAAGTGGGCTTGATCATGATGATGGTGCAGGCAGATACTCCTGGTATGTCATGGAGAAGCACTTAAAAGGTTGAAAGGATTAACTCTGGTATGGTGAAAATGCACTCTTAATCTTGTATTGTCAGGAAAGCCCAAGTGCAGGCTGCCATGAAGCTCTGAGAAAAATCTAGAAGTCGTATATAAATAAGTAAATTAACGATGCAGTTGGATTATGAATCGAAATAAATATATATATATATATAGTTGCAGCTCAACTGCTTTCTCTGCTTTCTGCCTTTACTTAAACCCATCTTTCTCCCAACTACCTCCCTCCTGCTTGTTCTTCTTCTATTTGTCTCCTTTAGGTGTACTGCTCACGTATGTTCAGCTTACAAGGCTCACTTGTAGACGATGTATGTACACTGACAGATGGACTGTCTCATCAGAGTCTGTCCTCTGTTGCTAGGAGATGTGGAAACATCCTGTCAGCTGTTAAGCAGAATGATGATTATAGGGAAAAACAAATTTTGTACAAATTTTGTACCGCTGCCGGTCACCCAATGACTTGTTTCTCAGTTTTTTGTGGAAAAGAAATTAGAATTTTGATTTTAATGGTTTAATGGTCTGTTACAAAAGTTACAAATCCAGATGTGTAATACCATCAAGTATAAAGCATATGAAAGTATTATTTGATGAACATTGAAGAAAAGGCAACAAGCATACCAATGCATCAGATACATTTATATACATTGTAAATGTGTTTGTATTTTATATCAACTTTAAGTTTATTCTGATTTTGATATATCCATTGATTATCCATGTAAACTTAAATTTCTTATTTTCTTTATTCATGATATGTTCAGGTGTCCACCAAATGTGACAAATACAATGATTGATCCTTTTTTTTCAACATGTTTTGATGGAAAATTTAAGAATCAGATCAATAAAGATCAGATTCTGAAACAAAGGATATACTTAATCTTTTTCTTACTGTTTCAAAGAGAGTTGTGTATACTGGTGAGTAGTGATTATTGACTGGGTGCACTGTGCCTCTCCGCAGCTTCCTCATGGTCCTGGTATGTCTTATCTTCAGTGTCCTGTCCACCATAGAACAATATGCAGACTTTGCTACTGGAACTCTCTTCTGGATGGTGAGTAGTTTTAATTGGACTGAAATGACTGAAAATAAACTTTCATCCCTGTTATATAACTCAGTGAGTAGTTTGAATCATTAGCCATCTTCATGTCAACCTCAGTTTGTAAAATTTTTCTGGTAGAAAAATAATAGAAATCTAAAAAAGCCATTGAGGAATTATTGTCCAGCTCCAGACACTTTTAAAGTGAATAAGTCAGATTTTCAAATCTTGACTGAATCATTCACCAATGTGATGGGTTTAAAAAGCTTGATTATATTTTGGTGACATTGCATCTGAAGTTGGAGACAATATGGGAGATGTGCCTGGTAAAAAGTCTTCAACACCGTTTAACCTTAAGTTGTACAAAATGCTTTGGAATATGCCTTATACGATGTATGCCAGAGGCAATGGGAGGTTCAGAGTTTTGGCCAAGCACACTCAACACAGGCGAAGTGGTTTGCAATAGAACAACTGACCTTTTCATTGGAGGATGAAAACTTCTTCTTCTGAACAACAGCAGTAACAATTTGGTTTTGACTTGGTCTGTCTGACCACAGTGAGATTAGTGTGACATATTTAAGTGGATTTTTCAGATACAGGCAGCCAAAAAATATGTCCAAACATAAAAAAAAAATCAAAAAGCTAAATATTTTTTTGTTTATTTTATTTTATCTTTTAAATAAATGTATTCACCAGTTTGTAATGATCTGGTAATCTGTCCAGGATGTACCCAGCCTCTCACCTGATAGCTGCAGAGGTATGATCCAGCTCCCAGCAACCTAACAGTGTTGGATGAGTATGAGTTTAGAGAATGGATGGATGGATAGTATTCATCTGTTTCATAGCTTTGGTGGTTTAATCTAGCAAAAGTTAGTCTTGAATGAAGATCACAAATGTATATAAAAAGGATTGAAAATATCTTTAAAAAGATATAAAGATGAATTCCAGCAGTCACCTTTTACCCTAAAATATAATTCCTAAACACATACATAATTATTGTTGAGTTGCAGATAATATGGAATGAAATACATTTAGTTAAATGAGCCTCTGTAAGTGTTTAGGAATGATATTCAGAACTATTCCATTGAAGCTTCCATTGAAGAAAATGAGCTGAATAGTCGAGAAATGACCCAGACTGTTTACCTGTCTTTGAAGGGTCTCATTCTTCCGGGTCATGGTATCAAACTGGACTGGGTTTAGTTTTTAAAAGATGTTTTGTTCTCATCCAGAAGAGCTTCTTCATTTCTGATGGAGGTAGTGGGAGATTTTCACTCAAGTAGTCTGTGAAACCACTAATATGACACAGGCTACTTAAGTGAAATCTCCCACTACCTCCATCAGAAAGGAATAAACTCTTCTGGATGAACACGAAACGTCTTCAAGAAACTAAACCAGGTCCAGATGACTTGACTTAACTGACATTGGATGTCTATTTATTTGTTGTGCCTGATTATACAGCTCCTCAAGTTACAGTTTGGAGAAACAATGTTGCAAATATACAACATTAAGAGCACAAAACACTGCAAATGATTTTAAAAAGTTGCAGCCTCACCCCAGATAATTGGTGAGAAATTGTTATGCAGTACTTGAAATAGATTTAATAAAACAAAAAAAATCCCAAAATATCCCAATGTGACAATAAACTGTAGTACCTCCTTCTGTCCACACGATGGAGATGTTTGATCTTGGCTGGGAGACACTGACTGCCAGCCATTTTACAGCTCAGTTCAAACTTATTCAAACTTATTACAAAACTCAAAAAGACAAATCCATTTTGGCTGATGCAAATATCATGTCACTCACCTAGCTTGTCTTACACTCTTCCAAAGACCTTTATAGTCGCATGTATCTTTTCAGCCTTTCATGATTACACTTGCTATGCAGACTCCTTTGGCTCCATGTAGACTGTACATGCTGGTACTTGCTGGTAAATCGCCTTTTTTTCTTGCAGCTTATTAAGCTATTAAGTTGGCTAAGTAATGTAATAAATTAAGGGCTTACAACAGGTAGAGAAAATTATGGCTGCTGTTTGGCAACTCTACAAAGGCCTTGCATCATCTGTCTCTCGCCAGCACACTGTGAATGTAAATACACACGCAGCTACTGCATACTGGTACAAAGCGTGCATGTACACACAAGCTGCAAAGACACACACTCACAAAAAAAACCTCACATACGTACCGCCTCCTGTGTCCCATGGCAGTCAGAGGACAGAGTGGACACTGTGTTCTGTAAACTTTTGGCCAGTGCCCTCTGAGGACCTCCTATCACAGTTATTTATTTAGTTACACTTAAAAAGAGTCAAGTACTCTTCTATCATTGTCTTTAACTCTCTTATTTGTCCTTTTTTTAAAAATAAATCCACCCTGTACCTTTTTAGGCCTATAAAGAGAAATAAAATATGAACCATAATGTTTTTAGAATTGTTAAACCCTAATCCCACATCTGACTGCATATTTGCACATGAGTATGTATAAATAATGATTTTGGTTCAGTATTAATCATTTGATAAGATAGCTCCTTATCTTTTCAGTGTGGCACATGTGTGTGCCAAGCCAGCTTATGTGAGTGTGATTGTGGTGGTGAAGCGGTGTCATGGTGGCCCACACTAGTGGTAGTAACTATACTTAGAATTTTCGGGGTTAGCTAACATTAGAGAATCGCAAGCTGCTTGTTTTGGATAGCAGAGGGGACATTAGTCCTTGAGGATATTTGGCCTTTAGGGCAGCTGCCCAAAGTAAAGCTAGCCAGGCTGGGCAGGAGGCACAGAAGCGTGCACACATGCACACACAAAACACTGTCCTTAAATCTCTTCTGCACTGCTCGTTGCTTCCATTAATAAAAACTACATGTGATTAGATTCTGTTGGATTATGCAAACATTCACCAACCATCATGTTTTACCTTGGACTTTTTGGCATAGCAGTGTTGGCCTGACCATCTGCCCAACATCTAGATAAGAATACCCAGCTCCTAACTACATTGCTGCAGAATAAAGATGCTGGTGTTTTTTTTTTCTCCAGAAAACGCCAAACTCTGTTTGAGCTAGTAATGGCAATAATAATTTTTTCTCCCTTGAATCATTACCTGCATGTCAAAAAGCCATTATTGTCTGACACAGAGGAATTGTCTTTGTAGGTTCCTGATCTTTTCAAGATCAACACATTTTTGGACAATTTCCATTCAAAATAAATGTGGAATTTTAAGGGAAGATCAGTGAATATAGTCTTAGCTTTGACTGGCACTAGTTGAAGCAGTAGTTCTGGCATTGCTTCAGATACCTCTTGGCCTTGAATCAAAATTGATGTAACAATTTTTATACTACTGCTAGCTCTGTGCAAACCTATAAAAGACAGACCTAATGCCAACAGTCATCTGTAAACTAGAAAAGAGAACTGATGTGATTCCATGAAAAAGAGAATACCTAGAAGGGATGACATTATCATATGAGTCTTTGAACATATCAATGACTAAATTTCACAAGTTATAAGAAATAAAACAACTGGAACATTACACCCGAGAAAAGGAAATGACTCAGCGGTGTGTACAAATTTCGACTGGATTGACATACTGAACTGCAAAAACTGTCATAAAGCTCAGCTCAAGCTTTAATGAGTGCAACATTTGTGTGTTTGTGTGCATAAGCACACCTCCCTTGTAGTGAGACACAAAGCAATCTAATCACATTTTCATCTGATACTCTTTCATCCTCGTCTGGCTTGACGAGATTATCGCTGCATGAACAGGCAGCTGTTTCCAGCAAACACATAGTTGCCAGTTTCAGACACACATCAAATACAAAATTACCCCCCCAACATCTGGGCAACCCAATTTATGGAATTATAGGGACTAATCTTTTCAAATTCCACAAATTCATGTGAACCTTTGACTTTTAAATTTTACCCAGCTGTTCTAATTACTTAGCTCACTAGGCTGGTATTCTCTAGGCACTTTGTGATGATGCTGCATTTTAATTTGTTGATGAAAGCCATTTCTTTCTGTGTATCAATGCATTAGGCGTTCTTTGGGGGATGCTATTTTGTTAATTCATCTGTTATACAAAAACTGTAAATTGACATCTAACCTCATCAAAACGGTCTGTTTCCACCAATGACTAAAAGATAGGTTTCCGCCTTACACAAAGACTAAGGCTACAGGTCAAGCTCATCTGAAATGCATTCTAACAGCCACTGCGTTTCCAGCCATTTGAAAGCCTGCCCACATCTCTGATTTGTTTGGTTACTCTGAATGAGCCCAAATGCTCATTTAGCATGATTATCAGGTCATGTTATAAAGATCTACTGAACCATTTATCCTCTTTATCTTCCTTTTTCTTTGTTTTTAACTCTGTGACAGTATGAGCCATTCATTCAGATGAGAAAAGATGAGAGAAATCCCAGGACCGACAACACAAGTGCTTCATCAAAATCTGTAAACAAAAGTCGTGAATTAATGATCATGAGCAAAAAGAACAAAAAACAAAATTTGGAGCTGTTAAGATAATGTTTTGCTGACTCTAGAGCAAGTCTTTATTTCCAGAAGAAGATTGTCTGTGATTGACAGGTCATTGTTTTGCAGCCTTGTGGTGCTGTGTTATTGCAGCAGGGCTCATGGTATTAAATTTCATACAGGGGGTGGTCAGGGAGCAGCCAGCTCCGGCAACTAAACTCAATAAGTAGGCCACCCACATGGCTATAGGTTCTAACAGAAAGTATGGTGGCTAAATATTATGGATACACGGTGGCCAGGAAAATGATCTCCGTCACACAGAGTTAATTAATTTGCAGAGGCTCGCAAAAAGAAGTGTGGTAAAAAAAAAAAAACATCAGCAAATATGCAGGCACACATATTAATAATTCAAACCAAGCTTTTGCTTGCCACTTAAGTGCTTCAGGCACGCCTTTACAAATTTAACGAGAGCTCAACAACACCCTTGTTAATTATTCTACGCTCTTACCGGTTAGCCAGCAGTGTAAAGGCATTTCTTCTTAAGGCTTCAATCACTTAGCCATTGACCCTGTCTCAATACAAGCTGTCATCAGTCATGTTATCAACCTCCATCTTTCCCCGTGGGTGGATGGGTGGTCTTGATACAACTAGACCACCTCAGTGTCTCCCTTTTTCTACTTCACACACCTGTCATTACCCTTCCTATCATGTTGTAAATCTTGGTGATTGATCTTAATGGTCTTGAATTAATACATGGCGCTGTGTTATCAATGCTTTTTGAAACAATACCTTATCTGCCTCCACATCTTCCTGTCCTGCATGTGTTTTTGCTGTTTTGTCTCTATACCGGTGGATTAAAACAACCCTCACTCCCTGTTTGCATTGTGCTCCACAGGAGATTGTACTGGTGCTGTTTTTTGGCACGGAGTATGCGGTCCGGCTGTGGTCGGCAGGCTGCCGCAGCAAATATGCAGGCATCAAAGGACGCCTCCGCTTTATCAGGAAGCCCATATCAATCATAGGTGCACCTGGCATTATCCTTTGTTCTCATTTATTACAACAAATGTCATACTTTACAGTGTTCTTGAACTTTAACCATTCAAGTAACATCATACTTTAAAGCTGTACTTGATTAAAACTCAGATAATTGTAACACTTTTTCAAAAAGTCTGTTTTTTTCCCCTCTCAGATTTGATAGTCGTCATTGCTTCTATCATTGTGCTCGGAGTAGGGTCAAACGGACAAGTTTTTGCCACGTCTGCCATCAGGTGGAGTAAGGATTTGATTATTTACTTATAGCTGAAATGGGATCAAAGGATGATAACAGATGCAGCCATACTGTGTGTTGCAGGGGCATTCGTTTCCTCCAGATCCTACGCATGCTACACGTCGATCGACAAGGCGGAACATGGAGGCTCCTGGGATCTGTAGTTTTTATTCATCGACAGGTAGGTCAAAAACAAGCTGATGCTGCAAATTTAAAGCTGTTTTCTATGTGGTGCATAAAAACACACAGGACTGTATCAAATATAAACTTCTAACTGTTGATATACCAGTCTAGCATGTATGTTTGTGCATTTTTAACACAAATGACAGACTGAAGGTGTAACCACAGAGCTTTCAGTTGGCTGCAGTTTTCCTGTAGGGTAAATGCACTGGTCAAACCAGTGCTTACACACTACAATAGTAAAACTTGTCGCTTTAATCCTCAGAAAATGTACTCCTCATGACAAATCCAGTGTGCACACATGAACAAAAATCCAAAGCAGATTTGGCTTTATAAGGAGAAGAAAAGAAGTTGTCAAGGTTCCCCCCCTTTTTTTTTCTTTGTATGATGGTACACTTGTTTTAGTTTTTTCAGGCTGATACACACAATGAAGCTAGAGGATGTAATGTTCTCTACCTAATCCCTAAAGTACACTGTGTGCCTTTGTTGAGTCGAACCTGGCGTTCATATCCCTTTGATGCACAAGAGGAGCAGAACTTATCATTGAGGATTGCGTGCAGAGGGTCAGTAAAAATGATTATAAGATGAATCCAAGTCGAGCCTAATGTGATTCGTTGCCATCTCCTTGTTGTCAGATGACCACTTTATCAAATGACATGCTCTGTTTAGTGGAAATATATTGCATTGTCAAGAAGCAGATGGAACAGAACACACTAAGTGTGTTAGGATGCCTGATCAGGACAAATTTTGGTTTTAATCTACATGCTGGCCTGTAGCAATGGTTACATTTGGCCTTATATTAAGACTCAAGATTCACTTTTTCATTTATATTTGATGTATTTTGCTAATAAAAACTTCAAATTATGGAAACGCTTTGTATCTGTTGGTCTTTTCACTTTAAAATGGCTCCTGAAGTTTAGAATTTGGTGACATTTGTGTTTTGATGCTTGTGTCTATCAAACATTGCTCCAGTTGACTTTTAAATGACCAATGATCAGAAAAGTAAAATTTCATCACATTTTAGCAACTCTTAATGGTCTAAATGTGGTCCTTTTTTGTGTGGGCCTCACATTTTAACATGCCAAAATATAAACACACATCAGTTTGTGATGTATATACAGCTCTCATGTGAAAGAGAAAGATACCACTTTTCAGTGGGGGGCAGATATAATGTATACTGGAAGTACTTTCAGTTTCCTGTGCAAGCGTTTATTCTTCCTTTAGAAGGTACTCATCTTAATTGTTGAACTAAAATAATGCAAGAAATGTTCTCATTTAAGTTGACCCTGGAAGCTTTTACAAAACTTAGGAAGATATTAAGCTTAGCTTGGACAAAACCCTCTCCGGACTGAGGCATAGTGGGACTATAAACTCTTCCGCTCATGGAGACATTTCTGGCACAACCCCGCATTTGGGGATAAACTGACCTGACAGTGTGAAAAGAAAAAAGGAGGCTGGCAGCAAATCCCTGGATATCACTAACAGACCGTTTGAAAAATGCATTTTGCATAAAGTATTGCTGATATGTTTGCCACCAGCCTAGCTCTTTAAAACATATTAGAAAAATAGACTGGTATATATTTTCAGATTTCAGCTTGTGTGATAAACATTTTCACAGATGAAGTTGTCATTAAGGAAGGTGTCGGATGAAACTTTCTTAGAGATGCATAGAATTTTTTTTTCAGAGATTTATCTTTGGTCAAATTGTATTTTCCAGGAGCTGATCACCACCCTGTACATTGGCTTCTTGGGCCTGATCTTTTCTTCCTACTTTGTATACTTGGCGGAGAAAGATGCTGTAGATGAGGCGGGCAAGACAGGCTTCTCCAGCTACGCCGATGCCCTGTGGTGGGGCGTGGTAAGGCAGCTAAACAGGAAAATGAAAATACTTTTTATTGTATGTGAAGATTGTTAGTATGTATACATGTTTAAATGTTGTTTTGCATCACATGATTATTGAATGCTACTTTAATTTCCAAACATACCTCATGAGCTTACAAAACAGAGGCATAACAGACCATCTTTACAAAACACTCAACGGAGAAATGGAGGAGGCTGTCCAGCCTGTTTAGACCAATTATGACCCTGTTTTATTTTTACTCTCCTCATTGGTTTTTCCTCCAGCATTCATGTGTGATGGAAACATTTAACACAAATGCAGGTGTGTTGATGTTTTTCATGCTTTGAGTCGGTTTTCCCTCTTTGTGCAGGCTCAGGTTTCCAGAGCAGTTAATTAAACATTTGAATTGAAAGCGCAGAATAATGAGAAACCTATGGCAGCCTTGTGCACGGGATCAGCATGCCACAAAGAGACAGTAATAAACCATTCACCTCTGGGATCTTTGGCTCAAAGAACTTTTAGAGCACCAATATAAAGTGTCAGTTCCCTTAATTAAAACTTTAATTGCGGGATTTCTGCCTTTTATGTAACATGGGTTAAAGGGGTCACGTTGCTCCTCCCTGCTTCATGCAGTCTGTTATTTGTGTTCACAATGTGGAGAGAAGAATCCAACATGGGGATTTGCACCTTTCTTTGTTTTTCTGTAAACTGTAAACTTGAGAGTCATGCTCTGCATTTACAATAGTTTGGATGAGGTTTGTAAGTGTTTGTGTGCACTTGTTGGAATGCAGCTGCACTGATTGGACCTTGCTAAGCTCTCCCACAGTGTATTCCTTCTTTTGGCATAGTTTCCACATTCGGATGTGCAGGTGCACGGCACAGCTGGAGGACAAGCCAATGCCATGATTCATATCCCCTTTTCTCCCTCTTACATGCACTCCCTCCCCCAGTCTTTACTCTTTGTCTTTTTCCAATTGTTGATGGTTAACTAATGGCTTTTTGATTTAACAACTTTCTTCCTTTAATCAGGATGAAAGGACAAGTTGTGCAAAACTTGAAATCTGCTCAGTAAAACAGATGCAATCTCAAATTTTGTATGGAAAGCACATCATCATTCATATAAACATGTACTAAAAAGTCTAAATATACAGATATTCACATAGAATCATCATCACAGGCCAAGTCTGTGACCTTTGTGTAGACATGCATCAGTTTTTTGCCCCACACTACAGTCTGAATGAGGGGCTTTTTTTGAATAGACATTCCACTCTTATGTCAGAAGGACATTGTTTAGTCATCAGATTTGCGGATGAGGGATTAAATCCCCCACAACTCCACCCACCCCCCAACATACACCCTCCCATCTTTCCCGCCTCCGAGCATTCTATTTTTTTTTTCTCCTCTCAAAGCTCTTTAAAGTATCTCACCTTACATCAGCCGCTTTGTGTTAGCGCACAGCGGTGGCTCACCCAGCGATACCCCATCAACACCCACAGTAAGCCAAGTGTGCTCTGAATGTGTCAGAACTGGCTCGGCTTTCAGAATGGGTGTACATGCAAATGCAGGAGGTATTTGTTTTCCCTCCTCAGCACAGCAAATTCCTACACTCATTGAGGATTAGTGGTTGGGGAATCTTTGAGAAGAAAGAACCTCAAATGCCCCAGCCATCGTTGACAGTTGTGGGGCAAATCCAGGACCACTGAACTTTTTCATTGTTGTCAAACTCCTTTTTAGACTGTTTTACTAAAGGTTTAAGAGACTGACAACTTCATAGCATTTGCAGTTAATAAAACATGAGGGAGGATTTGATAGATCTGTTTTATTTAGTATAATTTTTTTAATATAAGAGGAAATTGCATACCCTTACATTATCTATTTATATTTCAAAACTTTCCGCTTAGAAGGGTTTTTGTTTACTTCCTTCAAGTAACCAGTTATTCATATAACACTGCACCAATGCAATCAGAACACTAAAGCGCATACACTGATGTCACATCAGCAACTAACCATCATGTTAAGTTTTACTCATTTGATATAAGAGGAACTCCTTTTTTTCTCAGGTGACTGTCACCACAATCGGATATGGAGACAAAATTCCTCAAACATGGATAGGAAAGGCCATTGCCTCCTGCTTCAGTGTCTTCGCTATCTCCTTCTTCGCTCTACCTGCTGTAAATACAGTTTTAATCTAAATCATATGAAATTCATGAGCAGTAAGGAAATGCTTTATTCTATTAAGGTCTTTTATGTTTCATTTAGTCTTAACCTCATTAGAACTTGTTTGGCCTCTGTTTTCATTTTGACTTTAGGCATAGCTTTCTGTGATGAACAGACTATTTTTGACTCCTTCCTTTTCTGGTATTAGCATGCTGGTTTAAAGAAGAAAAATGTTTCAGAATATTACATGTACCTCCTAATTTCTACATTAAAATGTTTGATAATGAATTTTTATTGTTTTGCTGAATGGATTTTAAAACAGGATTTTTTCATGTGTAGGGTATCCTGGGCTCAGGGTTTGCCCTGAAAGTCCAGCAGAAGCAGAGACAGAAGCACTTCAACCGACAGATCCCTGCTGCAGCCTGCCTAATCCAGGTAAATTCTATCATTAAATAAATACATCTCAAAACAAAACTTTTTAAAAAAAATTCTTTGTTAGGCCTATTGAAAGGCAGACAGGAAAGAAATGGGTATATATTTTGTCCTTCTTGTAAAAACTAGAAATTCATCTTGATTACTCTAGCAACATGTGCCAATCTTTGTAAAATCCCCAATATATTCCCCTGAGCTGAGGGGTTTGCGTGTTCTGAGGATCCTAGGAGCTATGTTGTTGGGGGCTTTATATGGTGTTATTATTGTGCCTCATTCTTGAGCGAGCAGAGAGCCATTCTGAGCATAAACAAATACGTTTTGCAAGAACATCAATTACATTTCGAGCAGAATTTTTCTTTAGCTGAAAGAAAAATTAATCTGC
>JBBBVU010000010.1:15643232-15658568 GCA_037177055.1 Atherinosoma microstoma
GTGTGTGTGTGTGTGTGTGTGTGTGTGTGTGTGTGTGTGTGTGTGTGTGTGTGTGTGTGTGTGTGTGTGTGTAGAAATTGTGAGAGCAGTTTGAGTGCAAACAGGATATTGTAGTACATGGGAGCACAGATTCTTCCTGCAGCAGTTTGGCTCAGTAGGCTGAGGGTAGCTCAACATCAAGCTGGCAGCACACTCTACAGACACATGCATGTGGCTGGAATAATCATGTGTGAATCCAAATAATTTACACAAAACAAATTATCTCAAGCTGCATGTAAATATTTTTTCAACTATTTAATATTTAGGTCTTTCAAGCGTTTGTACCTGTTTATTTTCAGACTTTGGCTTGTGTATGCAGCTTCTGACTCACTGTTATGGACTGAGTGCAGTCTGATCAATCTGTCACTTCCACAGAAACCTTTAGTAAGAGTTGTTTTTAAAGCGAAGCAACTCAAGATGTTATTTAAGGAACAAAAAAAAAAAAAAATGGGCCAGTTTTTCAGAATAACCAGTTTGTTATAACTGTGTTGTATTTTCCACATTTATTTAAATAGGGTAAAGTATCCCCAGACTTTCTCCTTATGATAGTTTGTTCTCTGTGCACAAACTGCAGACTGGAAGTAGAAGTCCAAGGAAAATGTCTGAGTGATGCAGAGAGCGTGTTGAATGGATTCACCTCGTGCTGGAGACTTGGACAGGAAAGACGTGTGAGAGGAGTGCAATGTGTGTTGTTGTGAAGAAGGGGTTCATCTCACGTAGTTGTTGGGTAATTAAAACAGGCTGTTTAGTGCCAGTCCTCCTAGTAATGCCAGTCCCTGCAGCATTCGCATTAAACCAAATAGCTATAATTAATACATTGAGTTTGTGTTTCTGGCAACATTGAAATAAAACATTGTGAAATGTTGATCAGTTTATTCCACTGTAGAAACAGAAAAAAAAATTGACTATGGAGAAAAAGAAAAAGAAAAACTTTTTAATAAAGGGATTTCATTTATATATTTCCATACTTTTTAAAAGTCATGCAGCAGTAGTATTTCATCTGCTAAAACTCCTCTTTGCCTCTCAAAAATAGTACATTTCCAAGTCTTTGCCATTAAAAACCTCTTTTTGCCTTAAAATGATTAGAAGTAGAAGTAGAAGCCCTGCCCACAATTCTCGTCAAAAGGAAGCTGGATTGTATATAGCCTACAAGTAAAATTTCCAGAGGGGTAATATATTCACATTATAATTTTTCAGCAAATGCTGTACAATATATTAAAAATTCAGTGTTATTGTAGTCAACTTAAGAAAATATCAATATCGCAAAATAGCTTGTTTGCAAAAAAGCTGCTCGGTCAAGCAAGGACATGTTAGCAAAGACTACATTTCTAGTTCTGCATGTTCCACAGCTGACTAACATGCACACATGTAGTGGTGGAATGCAGCCCTTTAATAAACTTGAGCTTAGTATTATACTGGAATGTTTGTTTATATACAGCAAGTATTAAAATAATTACAAAATTGAACAAGCATCACATATTGCAATTTCATGTTGGTTATTTTCCAAATATTGCCCAATATTACTTTGATATGAGCAGTCCTTGACAGGTAAAAAGAAAAAATGTGACGAGTGAGATCCCATCTTCCAGTCAAGTGAGCTTCAGCTAGCTAGCTTTGCTAATTCCTGTTCTAGCTAGAGCTTGCGTCAAGGCACTCAGGCTCCCAAGCTCTTGACTTCCTCTGGTGAGAGTTAGCTTAATTTGTGTTTGGCTAGCTCCTGAATCCCCGACTTGAGCAACCTTCTGACCTTCTCTTTGGCTCCTTGCTTGGTCTTATCTTACTTCAGTTTTCTTGGCTGTCTAGCTTGCGCCAGCATCACCTCATAGCTTGTGCTAGCTTCTCATGTCATTGGTTCCTCATCATATATGCAAATTAGCTGTTAAGCTCCACCTTGCAATTGGTGGGCTTGTTTTTCCGGTCGTATCTCACCTTTCTTAGTCTCCAGGTGGTTGCTGATTTTACTCATGACATGAAAACACATAAGGAAAGAAAATCTGGAATCCAATGCAGCAAGGAACTACAGACAATTAAGTGATACTCTGCTTACATAAAAGCAACAAACCCTCACTGACAACCACTTGAGCCAACCTATAACCTTTTTCTTTAAATATTGTGTCATTCCCCCTGTGTGCTTATTTAATTGCCAAGGTTATGACTGATGAAAGATGAACCCATAGCACTGCTCTTGCTGGGAGTAGATTCAACTAACCCCCCCCCCCCCTCGAGCAAAGAAAAAGCAATAGGAAGCCAAAGCAATAAAAAGGCTTTGACATTGATGGGCCTGTTTCCAAAACACTTAGGACCTCGAGTCTGGCTGGAGGGGTCGAGGCTCCAGTTCTTATTGCTGTGTCTGACCAGAGTCACCATGCCACAGAGAGGGCTGACGTTTGGTCTCGGCTCCTTAGTTCCTGTCTGTCTGTCTCTGTTAGCTACTTGGGGTGGCGGTGGGGTAAGTGGGTGAGGAATTTCTGTGTGTTTCGAAGGCCTTTAGCAAACAGCACTCACAGCGTCAGAGCTAATACAGAGACCTGTTTCTGCCCCTGTCGGAAAAAAATATCATGTCTGACACTGTTCTGATCAGACACAAGTATGAAAGGGAACATGGGGAAAATCTTATCACAATTACTAGAAAATGTGTTATATTTAGCTGTTGCTTTTACATGCACTGTTAATTTGTCTTGGAAGAGTTTTGTGAGAACGCAACAAAGCAGAAATGAAAACAGTTGAATTTGATTTTCTTTTAAAATCTGTGGCATGAAGTGAAACCTCAGTAAAACAACAGCAAAGCTGCCTATCTGAGGGGGTAGCCAGAAATAATCATTTTCAACATTAAAAATATGACTTCCTTGAAAGGATTAAAAGCCTATCTAACCTTTTTTTTCGGGTTGTAGCTGAACAACTTCTTAACCCCCCTCCCTATCCGTCCATTTGGCTTGGTTTGGCTTTTGACTGGATTAGGTTCATGCACAAGGCTGCTACTCATGCCAATGGATTGCTTATGACAGGCCCTTATGCAGACACCTTGACTGCCATAAGCAATTACTTTAAATACACCGGAGAGGCCCAGAACTGGGCTGACCTGTGGGAGGGTAAGAGGAGGTAGAGAGACAAGCAAGGGTGAAATGGGAGGGAAGAGAAACACCCCACAGCTAATTCAAGACCATGTGAAAATGGTTTTATTTTTTTTTTCTCAAGCAAAACTTACTTAAAGCCACTTTGGGTCATGAATGAAAGATGTTAAAAGTGAAGTGGAGAAAAAAAAAGAAGCTAAATTAATGTAGTTCTGTGAAACATCTATGAAGTGTCAAGCTGTCATTTGTAATTGGATAGCATTCACATTGCCATTATGTAACTGAATGCTGTGTTATGAGTGCTGAAAGCCATCTACGTCTCCCCTCATCGCTACAGTTTCGATAGTTGCCTACCTGTGGATCAGAAGGTGACGGATCTTACATCAATTCTGATCCCTTTGCTCCTTGCACCAAGTATGACTGTTGATCAGGTTTCATACGGATCTGGATCAGCTCTGTTACATTACAGATCTGGTTCCTGCTGCCAGGTTTCTGCTGCGTCTGCTCTGTTTCACCTCAGACACTGATGGGGCATGACAAAAGCAAAGGGTTCATAGGGTTGATGACTGAAGCCTTGTTTGCAACTGTTTGCCAGAGTGTTTGAGCGTGTTCAAGTTAGCACACCCATTCTTCTGTCAGTTACAGTAATTAGAAAAAAAAAAATAGAAATAATTGTGTTGTTTTTTTGTTTTGTTTTTTCTATTTTGCATGTGTTCTCAAAATGAGAGGACATATTGACCAAAGAAGAGCAGTCAGATAATGAGTTATGAGGTAACCCAGGGGTTTGACCTACTGTGCTTTAGTGCTTCTTCTGTTATGTTCCAGATGTTTTGAAGCAAGTCAGAATTGTCCTTTGACTTGGGTATTAATGAATAATTTTCACTGTATGCCATGAGAGATGGTTGTAATATCAAATGTGTGGACAGCCCTACAAAGGAACAGTTGATGAGAGCATGAGATCTGTGTGAAAATGAAGAAGTGGTGAGGGCCAGTTTGTGTGAGGTGAACCAAAGCTTTTGCACTTTGCTTTGCTTCACTTCTTTCTCGGCAAACATCTTTCTCTCCAACTCCCTCTTCTCCTCTCTTGCTGTGTGTCGTCTTTTTCCGACACACACAGTAGAAGAACTAGAAGTGTGTGGTGCTGCTGAGCTGTTCCACATGTGTAGGGTGCGTCAGATCAAATTAGGCCTCGTTGACAAAGGGCCTTTTACACACAGGTGCATGGTGGGTGAGCTGGGGCTGCAGTCAGCCCCTCAGTTCGAAAGCCAACTAGCAAACCAGTCAGTCAGTAAGTTAATCAGTCAACCTGCCACTCAGACGGCACAGACTTCAGCTGCTCCATGTGTAGCATTTGGACCTGCCGAGTGCGGCTTGACAGCTTTTTCTTCTTGTCATGTGTCCGTTCCAAATGAATGGCAAAAAAATCTCTACATGCATTTCTGAATTTTCTTACAGCACACATGTAGTGGTTGGCCCTTTGATACTGACACACCTCTGTGAAACTTAGTCTTTTGCATTGCTCTTTTTGAATGAAATATCCCCAAGCTTTGCCTCGACATCTGAAGTCAAATCACAACACACAACCAAATTTACAACAGCACGTCAAATGACTTTTTTTTCTGAATGAAAATCACAATTTCCAAATGTTTGAAACTGTGTTTACTTCTCTTTTACAAAGTTTATTACATACTCTCTCCAAGTTGTCACTTTTCATATGTTAGCATAAATCCCCCCAATGGCAATGATACGCACACACAAGCACACACGCAGCAGCCCCCCATGGGTGCTGGGGTAACCATAATGCAGCTGCAGCAGTGCAGGCTGAGTTATTACGTTTAATCCGTCTAATGGTTGAGTTTCATAGAATGGGACCCAGTCTGCCTTGGAACTAATTCTGTCTGGGCATTCTGTTTAATTCGCCACACTGGGCCGTAAGCTCTTCCAAAGGCAGGCTACCCCCTTCATTCTTTTCACCCCACCCCCTAAGAATATAAACCCCTTATCTTCTCCTCCTCCCCCCCCCCCCTCTCATGGATGGCAGAACACTGGGTGACTTGTCCTAGAGAGTGATTTCTCAACAGTCCATAAAACATTCTTCTGACATTTTGGACATATACTCCAGTGAGGCAAGAGAATGGGAGCAAAGCTATCATGAGCAGCAGCACCAGCCTTGCCACCCAACACTTGGACAACAACGATGTGCAAGTTGTATGAGGCCACTGGGCATGGCATGAAACGAATGGAAATTGAGATGCATGTCTCGGATGGGTAAAGAGAGGGGCACTGATGGCGTCACGTGTGCAAACCAAACCGCAAAAATACTCATGTTATGAGACAAAAGGCTTCAGAAGATTAATCGAGCCTGAAAACCGATGATGGATGTGGCGCATGTGCATCGAAGTGTGTGTACCAGCTGGTGTGTAATCGCCATCACTGTAATAAAGTAAAAGTTTAAACTCGATGTAGGTTGGCGGACACAGTTGCAGTCTCTCTTGAAAACAATGGTGCTTTAACTGGGAGGATTGGTGGGGGGTTGATTGGTTGCTTGCTTGCGTGGCTGAACGGTGATAATCCGCAGTCACAAATCCCACGCGTTTAGTCAAATTATTCCAGGCCTTAAGGCTCCCATTGTGGTCACTGGCTGGTGTGCTGGTGTCTGAGCCCCCCCATGGGGACAACAATGCCACCATTCAAGGCCACTTGCTGCTACCGACGAGCAATTTCAGGTGTGAATTGGCTGTGTAGCCAGTGGCTTATATTAAATGACCTGAGACGTGACCTCAAAGGGTGAAAGAGTTTAGAGATGGAGGGGGAGAAAAGGGAAGAAACAGAGTAAGCTTTTTGAAAGAAAGAGATTATTTGAAAGAGGGGCAGCACTGCAGCCTTGTCAAGTTCTGTCATCTTTTTTGCTCTGATGGCCTTAAAAGCAGGCCAGAGCTGCATTATCTTTAAAAAAGATATCCCTCTCTGCGCCTGCTAAACCTCTCCTCTGTCCTCCCACCTTTCCCCCATAATATGCTTTTAATCATATCTTCTTGGCTGGCTTGCTTGCGTGGGTGAGCGCTACGTCCAGACCCTTTGATGGGAATCTGTGATGCGCCTTGAAGCCTTTTGAAGTGGCCGGCCGGGGAGCTACAGGGGGGATAGTGATGGGGCCGGTAGCTTTGATGTGCCAGGGTCTGGAGAGGCCGGCTGCACGCTGCCCTGCACCGATCTGTCAGTAGCACAGCTGCACTGCTCGCTGGGGAGCTACTGCCTCCAACCTCGCCTGACTGGTTGGCTCGTTGACTGACTTACTCACCTAGATGACTGTATACAGTACACCGTGTACCTGCAGAAAAACAAGTGCACTGGTGTCTGCTGGTCAGCTTCGTGCACACAATTTAACCGTAACATATATATATTTATTACCATGTTGTTTAAATGAATATGTCCCTAGAGTTCATACAAATCTAAAACCTGCTGATACTCACTTTATTTCCCCTTTTTTTCCTTTATTTTCTGTCAAACAGCTCAAAGAGAAGGAACACTTTGTGGACAGCTCTTTTCTGCTCAAAGTATATGTGAATGTGCCATTGGGAATTTTTCAGTCTGAATGTTGCCAAATGGAATCTGTTTTCTCTGCAGCTGCACGAAACCATTAAAAATAGACCATGTGTTCCAACCAGTTTGGTTTAAGTCAAGCTCAACCTTGGCTCAACTCTCCACCTGGAGAAGCGAGCAGTTTCCAAGGCCGAAGCTATCGACACTTAGCTCACTGCATGAAGTTTTTTCTCCTTTGATGGGGGCTGCATTAATTACTTGACAGCAGCCTAGAGCAGTACTAGTATTTCTATTAGGGCTTTCAAAGTTAACGCGTTATTACTCGTTGCCGCAAATTCCTTTTAACAGCGATAATTTTTTTAACGCGCGATTAACACACACACTGTCGGCATAATTTCAGGAAGGGATATAGGAAGCAGGTTATGTTTCTGAAGCAAAAACGGCCACAGGATGGATTTTTACATGGACAGTTCAGCTTTAAAGTTCTGCAAGCTGGATTTCTGGACAAGACTGAGGTATTTTATCAACTAAGTTCTCCAAATAATGCAGGAGAAGGCGACTCAAACCGGCCACGGGTTGAGGAATAGAAAATGAAACTTAAACTTACGGTTACACACAGCTTGGCGTGGCGTGCATCAGTGATTCATTCAATGCAGCTCGGAAATCACAACTCTTACAGTCTACCTCATGCAATGACAACTACAATATTGAGAAATAAACAAATCAGGATTAATTTTGAGTCTATGTGGGCCTCTTAACGGCTTAAATAAGTATTATAACAATATATAATTGCTATATCATTATTGTAATGATAAATATCCTGTTAAAATGGTAATAAGATAAAATAGATCAAATAAAATAACAAAAAAAAAAAGATTTTAAATGCGATTAATCGTGAGTTAACTCTGGACACTCATGCGATTAATCGACTGACAGCACTAATTTCTATGCATTCCAACCCCACGTCTGTCCATACTCTTTTAATTTTATTGACATAATAGGGAATTTATGTTATAATGAATACCAAGAGGAAATTATTATAATGACAGCTGATTATTTAGGTCTGTACTTAGTCTAAAATTGCTGTATTGAGTGAAATCTAAGTCCTTAGTAGTGTATTTATTGCATATTCTGAAGAAAAGTCTGCAGAAAGTTCCATACTTTGACTGTGTTCCTCAAGTCATGTTTTTGGAGTCAGTGTAGTTTCACTCACCACCATCATACACATCCATCATCCTTTTCCCCTTTCCAAGCACTTGTAAAGAATGAGTGTATTTGCTTAGCCCAGAAAAGCTGACAGAACGTACAGTATTCGTCCTCTTTCTCAGCTGCTACGTGCATCACAGTTGCGCACTTTACACAATTCACACCTGGGAGTGATACAATGTGTACTGCACTGTTTGTCGCCAAGCATTTCATTTGGTTTAGTTGGGAATGAGACAATAAAGGGTGAATCCCCCCACCTCCACCACCACACATTAGCATTTTTTTTATAGATTTTACTCAGCCAGCACAAGATTCAAACTTCGATATACTTTGCTGCATTATTTAAAAAAACCTGCCTTTAGCAAATGCTGTAGCAGCAATGGAGCATGAACCAAAGGGTGCATAACTGACAAGAGAAAAATGTGAGTAGTGCCCCCGCAGGAGTAATTTATTACTGAAGGATTAGTTGGACTGTAATGAAAAATAATAATGGTGAATGACTCACCAGTGGCAGTTTGTTTGCTGACATTGCCTCTGGATCCTTTCCTCCTCTGTAGGATGGATCATCCTCAGCTGACCTCTGCTACACTGAACATTGGTTTCACTGTTGTCTTTTCACTTATTCTAGCAATTCTCTACAGCAAATAAACAGGAGTCAGACAATGAATGAAAACGGTCACTGTTTTAAACCCCTGTCAGTCAGTGAAACTTAACTTTTAAATGTTGTCATGTTCTTTATTAGATAAGATGTATGCCTCCTAAGTGCTTTAACAATTGAGAATTCCTCATCAACTAATAGTATTCTTTTTTTATTATTCTATGCTAGCTTGTCTCTTTGAGGCTGAGAGGACTAAATTTAGCTCATCAGATGCCCTCAGCATGACCTGTGAGTTTAGGCCTGCTATCTTCAACAAATCTGTGCCAAGCTAGATGAAGGTTGTATTTTAGGCCTATTATAGTCAAGATGACAACTCAGCCTGACTTCTAGTTTGACCACTCACCCCTATCTGACTTGCTCATGTGGTTAGTCGCTATGGCAACATGCTGAAAAGACTGCTTCCTGAGTCTTTGTTGTGTTTGGGGCTTGGCACAGCATTGTAACCTAGATATTATTTTTAGTCCGTCAGCAATGGTCCACTGCGTGTTGATTTAGGATGTGAGCAGACAGCCTGTTGCGCACTCCAACACACATGAATAGAGAGCCTCTTGAGTACACAAATTTGCAGACCCACAGGGTCGACCAGAATCATGCATTTTAACTCTGTAGTGCCCGACTGCAAACTCATTTGCTGACATCGTGCATTGCTGAAGGCGCAGACATCTGTCAGCCAATCTCAGGTCACTGAAGTCATCATCGGCCATGTCGGTATGTGAAAAGCTCTCTGTTTCTCTGTACGTCAGCTGTGTTGTCCCACACCCATCTGTGGCCTTTTATTGCTTTTCTCCCTCTCTGTTTCTTTCTCTCTGTCTGTCTTTCCTTGTGGCAGGCAGTAATAAAGGTTTGACAGGGAGAGCGTGAAGGTCATGGTTGTTAGATGGTAAAGGCGACAGCCACAGCTGGGCTGGGCAGGCCTCCTTTCTGGCAAAAGTGATGAGTTGTGTTTGCTTGGGAGGAATGAAGGGGGGTTGATCTTATTTGACACAAACTTTTCCTCCTTTTTTTTTCTTATGAGCCACCTGGTTTGGTGAAGGGAAGGCCTCAGGGGCTTTTGGTAAAGAATAAGTGGCAAGTAAGAAGAAGAGGTGGTGATTATGAGCAAGCTAACAAGTTTAAATGTAGTCCAAGTGGTCTGTGCCTTTGTTTGTGTGTTTGTGAACTTGTCTGACAGCCCCAGAGGCGTTCACACCTGCTGCTACTCCAACTTCATTTGAGCTTCTGTGGCCAAGGATGCAGGAGCTCAGCTGTAACTGAAGAAGATTCACAGACTGTCTAATCCTTTTTGTATGAGATGACGGCTTCTTAAGACCTTAACGACTTAGTTGGCCACAAACTAAACTAAAATCTACAAGATTCCATTTAAAGGGGGTGAGGGAACAAGTGAAATCAAATACATGCTTAAAATTCAATCATTCACATACAAACAACTGACATAATACAGTAAAATGGCTTCTTATTAACAAACATTATTTTCCATTCAGAGTTGCAATTTATCTCAATTTCCATGCAAATGAGGCTGTTCTTGATTATAAAGTGTCTCTGATAGTCAATACCATTTATAACAGAATGCAACAATTTGCAAAAAATCGAAATCCTACATTAACTTTTAAAGATTCTAAGAAATCAGAGGAATCTCTGTATCCCGGGGAGCAAATTCAAATCAATGCCTGAGCTTAGGAACACTTCCTCTTAACATAATTTGGTACAGCATCTAAAAATGCAAGTTAAAACTCAAGAATGCTGCTATCTTTTTTTCCTGTAAATACACAAATCAAATTTTGAAACTGTTTGTGAAATCATTGATACTGTCTCTTTTAAATTTACTAAGTGATGGACTGACATTTCTTATCAACACAAATTTTAAGAGCCATCGCTAGTTATAGTAAGGGTGATGGGGGGTGAGGGGGGTACATCAGTGAAAGCAATATTGACACTGAACAATATATAAACATTTTGGAAGAACATAT
The DNA here is from genome assembly GCA_037177055.1 of Atherinosoma microstoma. NCBI lineage: Eukaryota > Metazoa > Chordata > Actinopteri > Atheriniformes > Atherinidae > Atherinosoma > Atherinosoma microstoma. The sequence continues at coordinate 15,653,717 of JBBBVU010000010.1, forward strand.
AGTGGTGTCTTCTCCAGGAAAGACTTTGCTTGTTTCAGTAAATAATATCAAACCACATTTGCATGTATTCTAACAGCAGGGCTCTGTAGTAAAAGTCTGAGAGCTGAACTGGCCCACCTGTCAGCCCTGAAAACACTGCTGGTTTGTGAAGTAAATAGATAGAAATGTTACAATCAGGGCCTCAAACTGTTCAGCAACTAAAACCTAATATCACACAAACAATTGCCTTGCAAAACAGCAGCTGGTTGAGGATATACTCTATTGTAGCTTACTAGGATAATCATTTGATGCATATGTAATATTTCACTCAATTACAATTAAATTAGGTTATATTTTATAGCAACACCAACAACTGGACAAAAAACGTGAGGTTTTGTCAGTTTTTGACATCTCAGCCGCCAGGGAGGGCAATATCTGCATATTCAAAGCCTTCTTCGGAGAATGCAGGTCTGTATAAGTGCACAACTTTCTTATCTGGAATCATTGCCAAGCTCTCACTCCTCTTCATCTGATGAAGGATACACAGCGTTCTTAAACTTGGTTCACATTGCTGCAGGATTATTTGACGGACTATCATGGATGAAGAATTAAATCATTATTTTGCAGTTGCACTCATCAAATCTTGGCCTTGAACAGATGGCTAAGATCTAAGTATTTTCTGTACCCCTTTTCTGCAAAGTTTATGTAAATATAGCACTGAGAGTTACTCATTGTATGCACATTGTGGTCTTGGAAGCGAGGTGGTGTAAACTTTTAATGTAATAAGGATATGCTGCTTATTATCACATTTGACCACTGACCTTATTGAGATTGAGCAAGACACTGGCAGCCACTGTGTTTTATTTCTCACTGAAATAGCTGGTTGTAAATCTGCCAGAGAAGGAAAAAAAAACGTTTTCACGTTTTTGGAAAATTATTTTTTGTTGATTTATCACAAAACAATTACTATAACTTGATACCCATATAAATGGTCTTCACCTGGGAGCAAAAGCACGGAGAATCACATAGAAATGTTACAAGTATAGATGGTTTGTTCATCTTATCGAAAATATTGTCTTTGGATGGTATCCAACTTTTCTCAAAGCCAATGCTAGAATCCAGCTCTTCCAAACCTCAAGTATTCTCAAGTGGGCTTAGCGCTGTTTTGGAAAAAATAGTGCAGGGAGGGAGTGAAGTGGAGTAGTTCCACATTGTGGCGATGCATTCAGCAGAGACTGAATTAGTCTGCTTTTCTCTACCCTGTACACAAATCTCATACTTACAAAACCTGTCATCTCCCAGAGCGTTCCAGGATGAGCTTCTCTCAAAACACATTTGCATTGATATGAAACTTGGACAAAAAAAAAAATATGATAAAGGGTGAACACCCTGGGCGATAAAAGGGGGTCATTTGCCAACCATAAAGGAGAATCCCTCCGAGCTGCTGCCATCACGTCCAAGAGAAGAAGCATGGCATCAGGCAGAAACAAAACGCAGGCTCATTGTATCAACTACCTGATACCACACAATGAGGCGTCTCATTCTTCTGGATGGGTGTCAGGAGTTCAGCCTTAATCGGCATGACCCACATTTGACCTCACGGGAGGGTAGAGATGCAGCTGAAGAGGCTTCATCGAAGCAGCAGTGACAGAAGACGCACAACCCAGGGCGCTTCTGTTAGGCTTATCACTTGGGAGGCAAGGAAAACAATGCCGGCACAGAGACACACATAAACACACATACGCCTCATAAATGAGTGACATGCAATACTGAGAAGAAATATCTGAAACATGTCAGTCCCTCCCCCTCATGCTCGTGGCTTGAGTTTAAGTAAACATCTCCAGCTACATTGTGATATGCAGTGTTATGGCCCACTTGAAGACCATATTTATTGCCTTCTGCAGAGAGAAGATGTGACAGTGAAGTATGAGAAGTGATAAGTTGAGTAAAGAATCCTTATTAGAAATTTGGGGATTTCGTATTTTTGTTTCAGTCATTGAGAGTAGTGTTTTGTTAATATTTAAGCAATACCCTTTTGATTATTTTGGTCCAATTCAGCTGTTTGACTTTGCCAAATTTTGCACGCTTTACTGTATGTGTCCTTATTTTTGCATAATAGCTAAAACTTGTATATTTAAAGGTTTTTAAGTAACTTTGGAAATAGTTTAAATCTATTATTGCACACCAGATTATAGATGATACATTAAAAAGACTCATAGACACTAACATGTACTCACAGCCTGGTTTACTGCTACAAGACAGAAAGTGTAAACAAGGAATGTGATGTACAGTACAGAAGGAATAGTTGTTTTCTGCTGTATTAACGTGTAAAATATTGCATGTTGCAACTTAAAGAAGCTGTTTTTTATGATCTTAAAACCATTTAGACCCTAAAAAACTTATTTTATTAATGGAAAAGGATCCAAAAGAACTCTGAAGGAAGCAGGTTGTTTGTGTACGTTGAATTAAACAAGTTTTATCTGTGTTTAGTTTATAAAACCTTTTGACACTCTGTTACTAGATGCTCTAATTTTGCAATGGCTGTTTATGGTAAGCAGTGAATAGAACAACACTGTAATCAATTCATTCCTGAGCATCACCATAACCTTAACTCTAAGTTCTTTTTAACTGTACTGTATCAGTGTTGTTATTGTTACTATGATTATTGTATTGTGTGTTTGTTGCACTTGCTGTGCAACTGTATTGATCCAAATTTCCCATCTTTGGATCAATAAAGTTTATTATCATCATTATTGATGTAATAGAATAGTTTTTGTAATATGGACAAAAGTATTTTCTCTGTCACTTCTGTGGCTCCCTCCTTGTTAGCAGCCAAGGGTTTTGAAAATACCTCTGGGCCCAACAGGGCCACTCAGATTTACGACGGCATTAAGGAAGTTCAGATGACTGGGATTTATTTATTTGCTTTATTTCGTACTTTATGTGAATAGCTGCACACCGTTGTATGCTGTGATGGGACATGTTTTTTTACTAATTTGACTGCTCTGATTGCTTCTGATATCTCTATGCCCACCATATGCAATTATGCACCTATTTACTGCTGCTATGTGTTGTGCATGAATAATTCTTGTGCATATATTCTTTAGGACTGTGTCAGAGCAGGTTATGTGGTGTTTGCAGTATTCAGCTTTTCATCTTGTTGCCTCATTAGAAACCTCAACTTTGCTATATTGCACAAATGATATATGGCAGTTTTGTGAAGAAACTGTAAAGTTCAAAATTTAGATCAACACTAACAATATCTTATATGCCAGATGTCCCAGTATAGCAGGAGACATTGTTTATATCAACTATTGACTTGCGCCCTGGTTGATCTGATCAGAAGTCGACAGCTCTGAGCTCAGGCGTAAACATCTATTACTCCCTGCTTGACACACTCCATCTTAATCTAAATACTCCATCTTTTTTATCTAAAGGTACAATTCATTCTTGGTAAGTAACCCAATAACAGCTTCTTATTATTGTTTGTAACTTGAGAGGTACCAAGCAATGGTGAACTGAAATACTGAACATACAATGCAGGGTGCACCAGGGAAACACTGACTCCTCTAGTTTCAGGATGGGTTGAACACTGTAACTTGAGTGTCGGGTCATCACTGCTGTTCATTCAGTTCATAAATATTCCACATCCGTCCGAAAGCTGGGTGGACCTGCTGTCATTCAGAGTGGATGGAAAACATTTACAGGCACTTCATTTGGACACACAGTGGGAGTTAATGGATACACACAAGTCAGTTTTCCCCTGTCACACGTGTGCACACAATACACATGCATACACAGATTTCCTTTGTATTTTAAAAAGACAGGGGCATCAGCAGTGGTGGTGTTATCATTTATTGTAAAGTGTAAATTAGTTTTCCTTTGGGCATGTGGTATTTTTTTTAAATGAAATTCAGTCAGTATTTGTTTTCTGATGTGTCGTGTCTCATAGTTTTATTGTTTGTGTTTCATAGAAGATGATTTCCTCACTTCACAGAATACAACAAACAGACAGCTGTGCATTGGATGTGGTTATGTTTGAGTGTCTGTGCACAGATCTTGCTGTCAAGTCTTGGGTAAACATGTGCTCATAGTTTGTGGTGTTTGCTGTGATGTGTTTGTATGTTTCTACATCTCCTGTGTGTCTACAGTATGTATGTCAGCCAGCTGTGAAGATAAGAGGGCTATCACATCTTCGCAGACTTCTAGTTTGCAGGAAGAGCATATCAAAAAGATGCCACATGAAGTAAATTCTCAAACTGTGTCACTTGTTATCTGCAAGAACTTTCTAGAATTCAGAGAATCTGTCTTGTTTTTGTCATGATTAATTTTTGAAAAGAAAAAAAAAAGGACAATTTGCTGTGGCCCAGCAAACTTTCAATTATTCATAAATGATTACATAGACCTCTTTGAAAGCAGGGTTGTCACGATACTAAAATTTTAAACTTGACTCGGTACAAAGGATGGTGCTCAATAGTATTTTCAGTAGGCTACTATAGAGGTGGAAAAAACTTTTTTGCTTTAATCAAAGTCTGAACAGCACAAAAATAACAACACAACCCAAACAAGAAGAAAAAACACGGTAAGATAAATGTATTGTTTTAAAGCTCTATTAGTCTGGCAGAGATACAGTCTTCTCAGACTGTTTGCTCAGTGTGGTGCAAAAAATACAAAACTAAAAAAAAAACAGTAACCACTAGTTAATTAACTTATTTATATATGTGTTCTTTTCAATACCTGAAAACATATCAAGTAAACAACAGAACAAGCAAACTAGTTAAGATAATTAAAATTTTTACCGTACCGTACCGTCCTCTTCCGCTTATCCGGGGTCGGGTCGCGGGGGCAGCAGCTTGAGCAGGGCAGCCCAGAC